>UXGD01001999.1:0-29347 GCA_900474315.1 Torymus auratus
TAGATATATGATGCAAAATTACGGGGGCCAGTGAATCACTTCCCCCGCGCGATTGTCACTCGAGTAGCTACCGGGGCACACGCCGCTAGTGAATCATCCTTTCTACGGCGCGTATATAACTTACTTACTCGCTCGGGCTGGATTATAAAAAGAAGCTGGCAAAAAAAAGAGACGAGCGCACGAGGAGGTTGCTCGCTTTTTTAAATTTCAGAGGGGAAGGACAGGCGACGCCGCGTTAAACTCCAGTTTCTCTCGCCTCCTATTCCGCGATTAACTTTCACTGACGCGCGACGACGGCTGATATTTATCATCGCGACGCTATTGTTTCAAGGCCGGCGGTGGTGTGCTTTTTCCGCTAAAACAAATTATGCTCTACTATCCGTAGGGGAATAAATAGGAGTCGCAAGCGGAGGAGAGAAACCTGAGCTGTCGCGGGGCGGAAATCCGCCGAAAGACGAGCGCGCGGGCACGAATCGGCTTTCTTCTTGCACGCATGCACGTCGGTCTATACTTTGTGTGTAGCAGCTTACACGAGAATAGGATTCGATTTGTGGGGCTAATATACTCGTGCTTGCAGTGCTCGGGTCTCTATTATTGTGTGTCGAGCAGCAGCGGGCGTAAATCAGCACGGCGGCGACGACGGCGCAGGCTTTCTATTTTCAAACGGAGAGAATTATAGAGAAACATCGCAGAGAGACGCTGTCTGAAAAAGTCCGCACATAAGTATATATAATGCGCACATTTGATACGCCAGCTAGAGATAGAGACGGCGGTCAAACGCGGATATATTCAAATTTATTCGTCGAATATGTACGCGCGGTGTACTCGTGTGAGCGTATATATGTATATGTGGACGGTATACACACTCGGCTTTAGAAGGCAGAAATCTCCGATCCTCAATGTGCATGCAGTCGGCGGCTGCGAATTAGGGTCAAGTTGGCGTGTTTCATTGATCCTCTATGTACGAGGATTCTGCACGCTTGAAAAGCTCATGTTTAGCGTATATAGTTAGACAAAAGATTATACAAATCGTATATAATATGCGTGAAAAATAAAAGCACACAAAACATTTGCAATAATGCTTATACTTTCGACGACCAAAAGAAGACACATAATCTCCCCGTGATTTAACGTCGAATTGAAATCCTCTTGCAGGCCATTACAACGTCGACAATTACGAGTGACACTCAATCAGCTACATATTCAATATCTATAATTCCACCGCCGCGGCGCGTGCTAAAATTACGCACGCCCAGCTGTGCAGCTTCATCGTCTACTGCCGGCGCAATTTGTCAAATCGAGCGGACGCGATGTCGCGGCCCGTCGCAATTAGGCTACTCTCTCTCTCTCGCTCTCTCTCCACCCACACTCCACGCCATTGGCGAAAAAAGCGACGAAACGGGCACGGTAAATCAGACAAAGAGTCACCACCACCCGGCCGACCCCCCCCCCATTCGACTCGTGAATTATGCCTCATTGTTCCCGCGCCGTCTGCCGCGCGGGCGCGTGCAACAGTGGAGGGAAAGTGAACGCTTCTTTCTTTCTTTCTCCCGTTTGATAGCTACTACGTGTATGTTATACTATGCCTCGGGTACTTGAGTATAAGAAGGGGGGGAGAGAGTATGTTGTGTATCACGAAAGGACACGCGAGAGATGCGACCGAGAAGAAGAAGAAGAATAAGAAAGGAAGTAGGAGGCGGCGATATAGGAGTGGGAGTTGAAGCCACAGGAGGAGGGGAGGAGTGCGAGAGAAAGATAGCCGGTGAATTAGTGAGAGAGGGCAGGTAGAGGAGCGTGCCACTTAGCCCGCGAGAAACGCGGTCACAGCCTCGCAGCCGCGCGTCTCTCTCTCTCTCTCTCTCTCGTGTTTGTGTATAATACGTGTATGTGTGTGCATGATCCGCTCCTCGCCGCGGTTTCAGAAACTCTGGGGGATTGTTCATCTTTCTCGCACGCGCGAGTGTACAATGCAATATAACTTACATTATACGTGCGCGGTATTATCGTGTCGATATACTTAATAGACATTTATTTTTTTTACGTGAAATACGAGTTCATCTTTCCCGAATGTAAATATGTTATATACATGATATGTATGTATATTGCAGCGGTCGTCATCGAGGTCTGGGCTTTTTTGTCGGCCGTAAGCCGCACGCGCCTGGCGAATACATACCATCGCCCAATAAATCCATAAAAGCGGATTTCAATCGAAAGTAATATATGGCCGCGGATCCTGTATATTATATACCAATGAAATTGAGGAAACCTGGAATGGTCGGAACGCCAACAAAAAAAAAGAACGAAAAATAAAAAGTGAAGTGACATCGTTTTCATCGTATCAAGAGCAGCAGGATCTCTCGGATTCCGAAAAGTATGCGTGTAATAATTCGAGCGCGCATGAAAAGCACGTGTGCGTATTAATTAAAACACGCGTTAAATTTAACGACGCAACTTTTGCCCCGAGGGTCCTACTACACCATCTCCTCTTAACACAAAATTCGCATAACCCAACTTATACCGCGACGGCGCGAGCAGTCGACCCCGCGGCGCACGACGTCATCTCCGCACCGAAAAACGACGACGGCCTCTCCAGGAAGGTCGATTTCACGAGTCCTCATATTCATATACACACACACACGCAACACTCACACGTACGTACGTACGTACACACGATAATCGCGTCTGCCCCCGAAACCCTCATACCTCGCGTCGGCGTCGGCGCAGCAGAGATATCTACTTTTCCACGGATTTCTCTAATTGAACTAGTTTTCGAGATGAGGTCTTCGGTATACTGGAACGCGCTATACAGCTATACGCTCGCGTTCTCTCTCTCTCTTTGAATGTGAGCCGAACCAGGCGACTGGAAGAGTAGTGGTGATAGTGGGATACGGGGACATACGCCCACGAGAGAGCGCGCTCGGAAGGTTATGCAAACGACGACGACGACGACAACGGCAGCGGTGGCCTCATCTCTAGGTCCTCCGGATGTGCCTCGACTTTCTAAGGTTACGAGTGGTGGGGACGGATGTCGATTTTTCGGAGGAGATACAGAGAGCGCGTGTTTACTCTTCCTTTTGTTTAATATGTGCGGCTTTTGCGAAAGACCGTATAACGAATCTATCGGGGACTCGAGGTTTCGGCGAGGTTTCTCTTCGGTGGCGATGTTTGCCCACAGAATTACCATAATTATTTTGAATTTTGAACACTATCTGTATATATATACGCTGTGTTCTAGAGAATTAGATTCCTCTTGAAATTCTTGCCTATTTTTTTATGCGCATTCGAGGAGCAGCGCAAGGCCGCTCTTTCTCTTTTTACATACGATAAAAAATAATTTCCGCAAAAATAAGTGAGCGCGCTCGGCTCCGCATGAAAATTTCATGAACCAATCTTATTTGTGTATTGAAATTCGACGGCATTACGCATTAAAATATATTCAACCTCTCTTCCCTCTCTCTCTCGTTCTTCAATGAGACTGGAAAGAGAATGGAGACAAAAAATCAAGCGCGAGAGATTTCCTTTGATTAAAACTACCGAGGGCAGATGGTAATAACGATTTATGACCTTTTAGAGCGACCGAAGGGAGGGAGAGAGAGAGAGAGAGGGAATAAAACGTCGAGGAAGTACGAAAGTTTAAGGAGTTCTGAAAGCTTTTTCACGGTAGCACGAATTACTGTCATTCTCGTCGTCAGGGGGGAGGAGAGGTGGGAGGATAGAAAGGACTGCTACCGCGCGCGCGCACACGCTCGCCCTTCGAGCTTTTCATCCTGCGCGCGAGCGTGGTACACCATGAAAAATCTTTTAAGGCTATATACATATATAGGGAACATTTTCTCTGATAACGTGGTGAAAAAGCTCGGCAGAAGTTTTTTTTTTCTTCTTCTTTCGAAGTGATGTGGCTTTGTTCGGCCGGATAATGGACCTGCGCGACGGGTAATTTGATAAAAGAGACGTCAGTTCGATTGGATTTTGATTTATTGCGGGTGGTGTATATATAGTAATTAATGAACAGCTATATGGTAGTTGAAAAAATCAACTCTCAAACGAGGCTGTTCATCGTATTACAGAATTAGGCGCTTTTACAGCCTTACATCTGACTTTTATTCCTCTATCAAAGAAGATTCCTCTTTTTTCTTACTTTCGTTTAAAAGACTTTATACGGTACTCAACCATACAACCGTCAATATAAAAACTCCTCACTGCCCTTCCCCGCTCTGACCTAATAGAATATAAAACCTACTCCCCCATTATCACACTCCGGCATCATTCGCCACCCGGTGGGCCACAGCACTGCACTATCATCCTCTCGCAAAGAAAACAACGATACCATACTCCCACCTCACAGTCCATCTTGGCCGTGAATCCCGTTACGGCATTTTTCGCGCACTCCTCCGCGTATATATACAGCGGGCGGAAAAAGCGAAGCGCTCGAAGAAGAAGAAGAAACAGAGAAAGAGGCTCTCGCGCTCGCGCTTGGAACGACGCGAGAGGAGAAGAAACGAGGCGCGTCCTACATTCGACAGCTGCCTTCTCTCTCGCAGCCCTCCCCCCCTTTTTCCGGAGCTCGGTTCCTGCCGGGGCCGTGTCGGTTTATATTTAGGCTATATTTCATCCGTTTTATAACATACTCGAGAGCGCGCGCGCGCCGAAGCCGGTCAGCCTCCTCCGATTATTGCAGGCGCAAGCGCCGGGCTTATACACGTCTGAGCGTCTGTGTGTAGAGCGAGCGCTTGCCTCTCGCGCTCCACATATCCCGCACACATGCATATATAATCGGCCGAATTAACCGAGCGCGTGGTTATAATACACGCGAGAGAGGGACCCTTGAGTGCCTAATTCAGGGCAAGTCGTGGAAGCCGTGTCAAGAGCGAACTTTTTAAAAAGAGAGAGAGAGAGAGAGACCTCTACGTCCATACATACATGTGATGTGAATTGCGTCAGTTGGCTGCGCGTGCGCGCGGCTGATTTGTCTCTCGCGCGAGTGCACGCTTTGATTATTTTCCTCTCCCGCGTTAAAAAGACTCCTTTCGTAATAGCGAGCCAGGGCCACCGCGGCACAAAGAGCTTTCAGCCGAGGAGCGGCGTTGAGCTTTTCGCGTATGTGTGTCACGTGCGTGTACATATATATATATACGCACGCGTCGGTTATTAAAATGCGAGCCTCATTTTGTGTGTGCGTTTACGCGCGTGGATCATTTGCGCGCTAACCACGGCGAAATATTCATAAGTTCTGGCGATTGCCCAATTAGCCGCGCTAATAAGTGTCTTTTTGAGAAAGAGAGATAGAGAAGGACGAGAGAGGGAGAAGAGAACGTTTAGCGCGCCTATACGAATGAAACATACGCGCACGCGGGTTTACGAAACGAGCGCGCGGGGAGCGGCCGCGTATATATATTTATAATATCGTAAAAGCAACTTCCCGTTCGTATGGGTTATATACGCGCGCCCGACCGTAATTTAATTACTCAATCGCGTAATGTAGTTCACGGTAGTAAAAACGGCCTTATCGCGCGCGCGAGTGTATATGTGCGTCTGTGTGTTTGCATGTGTGCAGTTGTGCTATACACTATTATTATATTCAATAACGCGGCACCGACTAACTACACCCTGCTTCGAAATTGATGGCTGTGCGGAAAATCGAAGGGAATTTAAATTGCAAACGAGGGCTCGAAAATATAATATTTAGATTATTTTTTATTCGTTAATTGGGCTTGGGTATAATATATATGTCGTTGGAATGCTGATTTTTGGAGAGGTTATTTTTCGAGACGATTGTAACAGTGAATTAAAATGTAGAAACAATGGCATATGGAAAAATACATTATACGGGTAAAATAAAATTCACTGTAGTATACGTTTTGTGTTTCTATAATAGTACCCTATTAGAATGAACAATATCGTGTTATCTTTTAAGAATATTTTGAAAATTTAAGAACACTATTAAGCTCCCATATTTATTATACACGCAGCATTGAGAAACAGTGTCAGTCAAATGATCTGTAAAAGTATACTTCACATCTGACATATTTTATTTCTTTCTTTTAATAACTATACTATACAATGTATGCGTGCCAATTAATAAACGCATTGTACGTAATCGAGAACAGTTGTAAAAAAGGCAGCGACCAAATTGTAAAGTAGGCTGTAAATAATTTTATTAAGTCTTCAAGACCAAAGTAAACACTTCGCCGACATTTGACCAAGTTTCGTACGAGGCATTAAGAGAAGAATAGTTTACAATTATACTCGGGTCAACCTACTTCACGGCGCTCTTCATATTCTTTTCTAATTACTCTACTTCAAGAGACGGTTAGAAAAAAGAATAACAGTTCTTCACAAAGATAAATATCGATTCCAGTCTTAACAAAATTTTGTGTTAAAAACGGAACCTACTACACACGCTCTATATAATTAGTATTTCAACAATGAAAAATACACAAAATGAGTGTATTTTATAATAAATTACTATTAATTATCTCAGATACATTAGTAGGGAAACGATTAGGTACAATAGATTCCGATTAAAGTCAAGGGAGAATAGCCTGAACTTGCCAACTCTCTTGTGAAATGGCGCTCGCCATCTAGTGGGTGATTAATGATGTGTCTATATAAAATTCAAACTACACAAAACACAACATTTTTAACTGCGTGCAGGTCTTGTTGAAATATTAATTCGAAAATACCACCTACTCCCAAAAATACACCGTAAAACCATCCAACCCGCGCAATAACCCAATTAACCATCCGTTAATATTGTCCTTCTCCACACACTACACCCAAAATCCGCCACCATCACACCCACACCATCTAATCTCTGTCATCGCTTGCCTCGCACGCTCTTCCCCCCCGCATCGACCGAAACCTGCGCGGGCGCTAAGTGGGTCGCCATCACCACGATCATCATCACCATCATCAGCCATCACACACACCACATCAACTCTCTGGACTCACTCGTTCGCGTATACTCATATACTCGCGCGCGGCTGAAGTAGGTAAATAGCCTACCGTTGACCCGTCACCTGCCCGCGCGTTCTCGTTCTATCGGGAGCACAACGCTCTCGCGCGAACTCGGAGTGGGAGAAAAGAGCACGCGCGCGCCGCTCTCTCGCGGAGAACGCTTTTTATCGCACCTCCTTCACACCACAGAAGGGGGACGGAGTGAGGAGATAAATTGCTCTGTTAAATCGCGTTATCTGCGCGCGCGTCGACAAAGGATTCGGCGATGATTTCCGTTCTTTAGAGCGAGAGAGAGGGTATACAGTTATTTATGTGGGTGTGCACGGTATATACAGTTGAAACTCGGATTGCAGGGGGAGAGAGAGTGCGATGCCATAATGATTTTACGGTAAGAATAATGGGGAACGGCTTTCGATTACGTCAGCGAGTGTCGCTGAAGCGACGGCGTAAAATTAGTTAAATTAAAAAGACAAGAGCCCCGCGAGCCGACATACGCATATTAACGATGCCACGAGAAGGGAGGAAGCATTAAAGCTGCATTTCGGTCGCTGCATCTTTCTCCGTGTCTCTCGCACTCTCTCGCGTCCGTATGTAAACCTCGAAATATACCGCGACCTCGTGCGCGTGACTATCCCCGCGCAACGACCTCACTATATACGCGACACTTCCATAGAGGAGAACGGAGTAATGGCAGTCACTGTTTAATAAAGATGCACGCATTGTTGTGGCTTAATTATAATTGGATGTTGAAGTATTTGTACAATGTTGTGCTCATTTATTGATTGATGAGCTGGAGTATTATGTCAATATTCTCATAAAAAATGTTGACTATTAAATAAAATGTAAATAACGAATATGTATTGTAATATTTTTCATAATCTTGTAAACAATTTAACGGGATAGAAATATACATGGGAAGTTGGTTAAAAATTTATCTTATCTTTTGAAATTCCAATTTATACTGTGTCACCAGATTCAAGGTAATGTCGATCACCTTTATTCATTGTTATTTCAAAGATTACAAAAGTTTTCACGTATACAATCCAACTTTTAGTGTCAAAATATATGTAAATACATGATCATTATACGATAAGTATCAAAAACATTGAATTACATTTTATTTTATACTCTCTTATCTGGTAGGGAGGTTATAACTTTTTTTTACTACTTTACTTAATTGGCGCAATGCTGACGTTATGTTAAAACATAAAATCAACATTATTATCATTGCGTATTTCGGTTATAAATTATCAAGAATAATACCAATATTCTTTTCACGCGTTACCTATATATGATAAAAAAGTAAAATTTATACCTGCAGAAAAATATTTCTATTGACCGAAATTAGCCTCACATTAAACAAGATTATCTGCATAATCAGCTGACCTCAGTTTTATTTCCCTTTATTTCTATATCGCCTTATAACTTAATAAATTACACAAAACCAATAAGTTTAATTCTCCCATACACGTATACAAAGGAAAACCCAGCCTCGACCCTTACACGCCAGATCGCGCAAATAAGTGTACAGCTATCCCGCTCGCTGCCATCACAGGGTCGCGCGCTCTAGCAGGTAGGTAGCTGATTCGGATAAGTGTCCGCCCGTCCGCCCGTCCGTTCGTTCGTCCTCGTCATGCAGAGCGAATCACTAGGTCGATACAATTACGGCTATCGGTCTAGCGCGCGGCATCTCTCTCTCTCTCACACGCGTTCGCTCTGATGTAGGTAAGCCATCTCAGAGGCGGTTTAACATTGAAACCAGGCCAGGCATCGGCCGAGCGAGCGAACGGCTGTACTCCACTCTCTCGCTCGCTCTTGGATAAGCCAGTTTATTTCGGACGTGCCGCTGCTGCCGAGGCAGCAATCTGTCTGTATACACGTACAATATGTATACGCGTGTGTATGTACAATATACACGTGTGTG
The DNA here is from genome assembly GCA_900474315.1 of Torymus auratus. Lineage (NCBI taxonomy): Eukaryota > Metazoa > Arthropoda > Insecta > Hymenoptera > Torymidae > Torymus > Torymus auratus. The sequence continues at coordinate 8,882 of UXGD01001999.1, forward strand.
CAAGTATCGCGTATCAATCGCTCCAAATCCATTCGCGGCGCGCGGGAGGAGAGGAGGGCTGAACGCGCGCGCTCACTCGCTCCGGGAGTGTATAACGAGAGGGCCGGTGGTTTTGATCTAAATTCGTTCAATATCTCTCCCCCTTCTCTCTCTCTCTCTCACTCGCGCTCGCTCTTTTTGTGTGGTTTTCGTGCTGAGGTCTGCTGGTAAGCTACTTTCTGCCTGAGCCGATGTATTTATGGCTCCTTTGTATTCAAAATAAGCGCGCGCGCGAGCGCGGCTATGAGGCGTATGACACGGTTTCTAGACACTTATACGCGGTTCTTATATACATCATGTGTAAAATACACACACACCCAGGACATGTATAATGTACTCTATGCGTCAAAACAATTCAATTACTCGATATACGCCGGAGACGAATAATGTCGAGCGCGACACATAGTCCATCGACATCGGCTGTTCTGCCAGAGAGCGTATAGAGATCCGTGCCGGTCAACGCGCGCGCGCGCGAGCGTTTATATAGGAGACGGCTAGGTCAGGGCCGGATTATCGACCGATTGATCGGACTGGCCGACCGGGCGTCGCACCCCCCCGCTGAACTCGCTCGCACCGCAGAGGAGGAAAAAAATATATGTATAAAAGCGCGTGCGCAGCGTCTTATCTTCGATGGGCGTTTCGACGGGAGAGAGAGAGAAAAATACTCGCATGTGTATGTGTGCGCACGAGCGCTTATCGCGAGGGAGTCGCTAACCGACTTTCGGAAAAATAAGCTCGGCGCTGTTTTGCAAAGGCTGATTTATGCGGCCTTAATAATATTGGTTTACGACGCGGCGATAAAGCTTCGCGAGTTCGGCGTTCGATTGTTGTGGCAGCCTCCTTTTTTGTAAACGTATATTATTATATTTATAGGAAATTGGTGCTTGAACAGCGTATATACGCGTTATTGACCTCGTTCAATATTATACTATATTAAAAATCGTACCAGAAAGCAAATATAACAATTATCGGAACGCGTATATATGCAAATATTGTCGCAAACGGGGAAAAGAGAGCGACAAAGGAACAATTAATGCTATATAACGTGTACGCACGAACGACCGCCTGTATACAGTTCTATGTATGTGCATGTGCTTTGGGCTGCTTGCGTCCACACGTCAGTGCGGCGATGCTGCACACCCAGCGTATCAACCTTTGTGTTGCGAGGAATAATTCGAACGACAGTACCACATACACTCGCCCACAAGCACATTATTCATTCCAATATTATACGCGCGTGTTATATTATAGTCTGTGATTACGAAGCCACGCAACTAATTGGCAGATCACGAGGATAATATTCTTACGCGATTCTGTGCGTATATATAGATATATAACGTGTGAGTTTAGAATAGCGCTCGAACGGAATTTATAGTTTTAAAGTGTGGCGAGGTTAATCAATGACTGCACTTGACCAAATTCACGAGCCGTGCGGATGCCTGTGTCTGTGTGTCTGTGTAACGATGCGAGAGTGGGAAAACGAGTTAATGGGCTATAGTGTGCATAAGGTCTTCTATAAAACTGATTTATGCATTACAGAAAACAGTAGAGGCGTTTTATCGACGCGCTTTACGACCTGTGTTAAAACATTTTTCGCAATAAAGCCCCGGCGCGGCTCACTGAAAATTCTCTCTGTATTTTTTTTCTATACGTTAAGATCCAGCGTGCATCACACGATCGTAGCCATGAATCTGAGAATTATAATAAAGCACAGGTATAGATCGGAAATGAATATATAGAATGAGAATTTCAATCACATATAATACTAATATACGTCGAGTTGCGAGAAATAAATAAAACAAATAATAAAAATGCCAACGAAAGTTGAAGCAAATCGTTTCGAATGAAAAATCGATAAATCATTCGGTGATATCGCGATAACGCCATAAGCGCTATACACGTATACATAACATCCGAACAAATTGAAAAGGAGGAAAACGAGAAAACAAAGGATCAGGTCAACGCGCTTCGCTCGAAAAGCCAACAGAGAGGGGGGCGGAGGCTATACACGGCAAGCGCGAGCTTTGTATCACTATAGTCACCGAGCAGCGAGCTTTGCATTATCACGCGCAGCTAAATCACTGGCGTTGCTGCTGCCGCCGCCGCCGCTGGGTCTCCGACAGATTACGCGTTCTCTCTCATTGTTGGAAATGGCTTGGCGCGCGCGTCCCACTAATGATGATATTAATAGCGCAACGATGTCATATTGTGCTCGGCTCGACGTTATTATATATAGGGTCGCGGGAGAGCGCACGAATCGCGAACACACCGAGAGAGAGGGAGAGGCTAGCAATAACCACACTTGAAAAGCCGTGACACGATGCTGAGACAGCCATTCATCGATTGTGCTACAACAGTGTTGAATTATGCGAAAGCGCGTTAAAGTAGCGTTAGATCAGAGATGATGGAGAAAAAGAGAGAGGCTGTCGATATAGTGTGCAGGCCGGGAATGTATTACGGGAGGTCGGCAATAGTGGATTATTTAGTAGTATTATAAAAGGTATCGATGAAACGGTATACAAGAGGTGAGAAGTTCTGGTTACACGGTTCTATTCAAAATTCAGTATATTAAAATTTTTATAATTTTGGTTAAAATTACCATACTGTCTTATAAGGCCATCACAGACTGTTAAAACCCAAAAAATTACCATACTATATAAGAAATTTTACTAGAAATATAGGAAAATTTACTACACTGTATTATAAAATTTACTGTCAAGTATGGTAATTATTTGGGTTTTTACAGTCTGTGGTGGCTTTACTAGAAGCGTGGTAATTTTTCGAAAACTTTTTTCTCAGTAAAGTCGCCTCCATGAAAATAAATCATTGAAGTTCATTGAAATCTCCAGTTACAAGTATTTTAAGTTAATTTATACTCTAATATATATGATTGAAAACGATTTCTATAACCGATTTTCCGTGAGATTTCACTGATTTATATTTAGAGAGTAAGTATGCATTTCAAACAGCATTGTTCAGCTAAAAACAGCTCTGAAAGTGATACTAAAAAGAGAGACATTGTCCCTTATATTGTACAGCGTGATTGCTCCTCTCCTGCCTCTCGTACCAGATGAATTCACATGAGAAGTCGCAAATAAGAGCGTAAATATATATATACACGGGAAATGAAAAAAAAAAACGTGTCGCGCGCGTAACGAGGAAGTGCCGAAGCGTTACAGTGGAGTAGTAGGTTACACGGCAGGGCGGCAGATAAGTCCGAAGCGAGCGTGTGTCATTCACACAATAATGCGTCGTCGAACGAGAGCGCACGCGGAGATAGAGAAGAGAGGAGAGGGGGAGTATAGCCCTAATTTTAGATCGATTACACGAGCGGCTCGATACGTCGTTCACACAATCGACGAACGAATAAACTGCGGCGTCGACTTTTTGTGTCTGTCGTATTGGTGAGTATATTGTTAAGGGGATTATCGGACTGCGCGCGAGCGGCCAATATGTGTCCTGAATGCGCGCGCGGGATAGGAGGGAGGGAGGAAACCGGGTTAAAATAACGTATATTATTGTTTGACGTTGACACGTGCACATAGAGGAGGAGGGGACTCGGGGCGCGCTTCGAGGGTCGATTTAATTAAATTTCTTCGTCTCTTTGAACGAGCCAGCGCCTGGATTAATGTTTTATCCGGGTATTTCATGTACACAGGCTGTTTGAAAAATTGTCACGCCTTTATTATTTTGAGGTTAAGTGGTTCTCGATCAATGGCAGAAAACCCATCGTGAGTGGAAAAAAGCATTTATTAAATTGTATTTATCTCGTAATCTAGAGCTATACATTGACAATATTTTTACAACCAAATTCTAATATGGAAATTTTTAACTATCTCGATTACCTATATATCTACTAAAACTTTCTGAACGAAAACACTAACACAGAGCACGCACATAGTTGAAGCACTTGTTTTTCCTTGGAAACGCCTGTAACCGCAATAATTCAGTTTACTCGAACCTCGTGTTCGAGCACATCGGATAATCTCATTTCAAAGACCACGTAATTCCCGCGAGAGTGCGCATACATAAAATCGTCGTACACACACGCAGACATAGAGTATATATTCGTGTAAATATCCACAGGGCGCCGAGTAGTACCCAGAAATAAAAAGGGCACGTGCGTGTGGAGTTGCGGAGCGTTATAGGTACACAGGCCCGTAACTCATCGCTACGGTAACGAGATGGTTTCCCGTATTGCACCCAGCTTATATACGTGGAAATATGCGTGTATGTGCAATGGACGCCCAACATCGTTGCATCCGACGTTTGTCAGACAAAAGCTCGGATGATAATACAAATAACTTTATTGCTTTAAAATCATGTGAAAAAATTGAAAAGATATCACAGATAATAGTTGTTATAATATTTTATTGTCAAGGATAGTTTTTTTTTATTGATTATCAAAACCTGTATCTTTTTCATCTATAGGGAATTTTTCTCAGTGTATAGAAATACATAGATTTTCAAGATTGGTATTCAAATAATTTAAGAACGAATAAATGAATTAGTAGAGTTTTTTATAGTCAATTCCTGAATAAGAATGTATTATAAATAAAATACAGGAAATGTATAAATAGACGTATGTATAGAGCGTAAAATTATTTACATTACAGAGCTATGCTGATATTGTTAGCACTTATTTATACACCGCGGCGGGGGGTGTACTTCCATACGCAACGACGCGCCTGCCGCAGCTCGCCCGCCGCGGCTTTATTTCGCGGTATCGAGGCCGTCTCGCGTGCCATGAGAAATTCGCGCGCGGCGAGCCAAGGCTGCCGTATTTGTGTGTGTGTGTGTAAGTTTTCGTTGGTCGGCATGGGGACGTTTATCGCGGTTGTGAGCGATGGCGCGGGGAGAAATAAGCCAATTGGAGTCGTCGTTGGTTTCTGCGGTTTTGTGTCGCGAGACCAAGTTTTATGGAATCGTCGTATAGAAAATGCTCGGCAGCGTTATAATTACGGACACTTTTATCGCCGAGAAATGATTAAATTTGTTTTAGTTTCTATATATTTTAAGGCTAAACGGCGGTCTGAACCTCATTAAAACTCGTGGTTTTCGATAAAAACGTGTGTATAGAGAGAGAGAGAGGAATCGCATTTTCGAAGAAAACAATACCGTGGCATATCTTGCCAAGTCATCGACCTTTGTAGTCGCCCGTATATAGCATTATAACTATATGTACTCTTAGTCCGCGTTATCTGAGAAAGCAATTATAATCTGAAGGTCATACGATCGACGGCGCGTCAATTACGAGTGACTTTAAATTCGACGTTTACCGTCACACGTACGCTACACCATCGAAGCTTGCACTTTACAAACCCTAATGCACTTGCAGCGGCAACAATGTATAATAGCATAGGGGTGAACCCTCTCGTATTAGACGCGCCTCACCCCTATGACTATTAGACACTCCTGTGATCAAACACATGGCGTTAAACTCATTTAGGACGACGTATACGGTCGTGCCTGCGTCGAGTGAAACGTTGATAGCGCGTGGATTAAAAGTTTCGTTTTCCGACACACAATATGTTCTATATATATATATGTGTGTTCGTTCGGAAGGACAGCCTGACAGATGGTCGTAATACGGTGACTTATGTTGCTAATCAATGGTACAAAATCAATTTGCAATGTCCTTCGGGAACGAGTACATATTTTATTACAATAATCTCGCATCAATTACCTCCTTCTTTTCGCCATCGGGCTGCTACACCAGCGTGCCGCATATAAAGTAGACTTGCTCTAAAACTTATTACGCATAAAATTGGAATAAAATTATTTCAAAATTCAAAGCTCCCATCACCTGTAGCCACCCAAGCCCAGGTATATAATGTACAAATCGTTATAGCACCCATCCGCACGTCTTATTTATCTACCAACCCCGCATATTCATGACAAAAAAAAAAAGAAATGAAATAACGTATCCCCGTTGCAGCTGCCTATATGTAATAGTAGTCCCCTCTTTCAAGACTCCAACCCGCTACGCGCGCTCGCCTATATCGCCTATATATACAACGGCAATAAAGTCCTCGTCGCACCGCTACTGCTGCAACTTCTCCCGTAAAGCTCGTAAAATCGCCGATATCGCGTATATACACAAGCAGAGGACAAAAAGCCGTCGCCGGTTATTGCCGTAAACAAACTTTTCGAGACTCTGGCGTGAGCGAATAATCTTTGGCCGTGACGCCGCTTTGTATATAGCATCACACACACGCGGCGGGTTTCCTTTGTACATGAGGATGGTGTATGTAGCGGGGAGGTGAGAGCGAACAGGTAATTTAACGCCGCGCCGCATGTGTAATTAAGCTTTTGATAAGAGCCGTTGAGTGTCAAGCTAACGTCTTTTTTTTTTAGTATACAAGGTGTATCAATTGTTTAGGTCGCGGCGTAAATGCTTATAATTATGAAGGAGCTGGGAAGGCCGCGGCCGTGAAATTTATCGCGGAGCTCGACAAGAAAGATCAGTTTGTAATAGCGTTTAGTGCTTACGACGATGCCTAATTACACACACAAACACATCACGTGCGCGGTTTTACTGTACACAGCGGGCTTACTGTTCCCCTATCTAATCCTTATCTCTCGCGCCGGTTCCATTTCCGATTCAATATAAGAGCTGTCTCGAGTCGCGTCCTCTTTTATATACACATTTATTTTTTTAACTTGAATTTCAAACTGTTCGCAATGCTAATTCGCGCGCGAGCTTACCCGATAGCGGCTCAAAGTTATACAGACCGGCGCACCAGCCATGATGAATATGGATTAGGATTGGAAAACATAATCATCGTCTGCCGAGGGGGAGGAGAAAGAGCTGCGGCGACCTAAACCCGCTCTACTTCAATTACTTTATTAACGCGCGCGTGCGTTTGCGTCGATCGGAAAATCCGAATGACGCGCGCCGAGCAATATATAATCTATTTTTCTCGGTACGTGGTGGCGCGTCTCTCTCTTTCTCCTGGACTTTACGTCACGTGTGAGTGTGTGTGTGCCGGTGTATACACGCCCGACATGGGAAATTGGATCGTCCCGATAAATCATAAGTGCAGTTTAGTTCTCTCCGCGACAAAGGCCAGAAGAATGCCGATTGTCGTTGTGAAAGGAGAAAACTGTGATTAAGAATTTCAATGTATTCAACGCACCGGCTCGCTTTTCAAAATTATATCCGTAACGCGGCCTTGTTATTTTCGAAATATCTGTAAGGAAGTTGACTCGCGTTTTGAGGACAAAGCCTTCGTTCCGGCGAAATGCAGGTTTAATGAATATCCCGATAAGAGCCTTAACCAACTACCGTCCGATAAAAATGTTTGCAGGTTTTATCGTCGCTCGAGCTGCAGGACGTTCGCTTTTGACCGCTTATATTATAGGGAAAACCTCAAATCCACATTACCACACACACATACATATACACCGCACATCCGATATAATCCGAGTAGCCGCCTGCGCGCGCGAAATAACCCGGTTATCGTCGCGGGTGGGGCGTGGCTTTCTCCGTTTTTACCATACGTGCTCGTTTTCGAGAACGAGGGAGAGGGAAAACAGAGCCACGCATACGTATGTGACGAAAAATCATCGGGGCTTTAATGTACACACGATGACTGTAGCACATATAGTTCACGTTAGTACAGCGAGTAAATTCAGGAATATACAACTTTATTCTATAAAAAGTTTTTTTTTCTATATTTCATCTATATCAATCGACATGAAAGTTAAAAAGATATACCGGTAAAACTCGTCTGTTTTCACTTAACGGGCTCTAAAAATTCTGCATCGTGTCATATTTCTTCCGCCAGCGAGGAAAATAAAGCTATCCGTATAGATACCTATATATACGAGTAAACTTTGTTGTTTTACTACAGCAGCTACGCGAGTTCCGAACAAAAAGGTCGAAACTGCACATATAACTATATATATACGAAAGCCGGTCCGAATTATACCGGCGCCAGATGCCGCGCGCGCGCCGCTCAAAATCCCCCGCACTTAAAAAACTGTATATATCGTTGCCCAATGGGGCGACGAAACGCGTTGCAACCCAATAAATTTTACACACAGGCTGTCTTAGAAAATCTCTCGAGCGCGTGCGCAATCGATATAGAAAGGTACTTCAACACACACACACGCGAGCGCGTGTACTTTTTGCGCCGTCGCTGGCTCTTTTCTCGCTCTCTCGGATCTAGTTTCGCCGGGCCGCATTCCAACGGTTCTTGCGCGTTAATAGTGTCACTCACTCGGGTACATTATCGATCGCAGACACGCATACACACAGACACACGTTCGCATATATATACAGCCAGTTTCATATATGCGCTCTCGAGAGATATCCCCAGGCAACGGCGGAGACTACCGTGCAGCCCAGTAGAAAGCGAACGCGAGCCTCTTTTTCCGCTTTTTCTTCTTCTTCTTTATCAGCGCGGCGAAAAGACGTTTCGTCGGCTTTGTTGCCGGTTACTTATACACACACCTCGTATACGCGAGCACGAGTTTCGAGTCACTTTCCCCTCGCTAAGACCGTATCTTAATTGTCTATATACGCGAGAGGGGCACGGCTATCTCTCTCTCTCGTACGCTGTAATTGTGGAAGAGAGAGAGAGGGGGAGAGAGAAACGCTGCAGCCTCATGCATAGTGCACACACCGCGAGCGGTATTGGTTGGCCGATCGGCTGTACGGTACAATGAGAGAGAAAGAGCGATACTGAGGGGGGCAAACGCGCTGTGTTTAAAACCGCATTTAACGAGATTCGTAATCGATTTCCGGACACACGCGCTAACAGCGACCGCGCCGACGGATTTGTCCAAATTATCGCGGGTCACGAATGATTCGAGAAGGGCTTTTGCGAGACGAAAAACACAGTTTCGAGGTTGTTGTTGCGGTAATGGTTTGCATTGAAAGTGCACTGCCAATTAAGAGAATTAATTATATTTTTATTTCCGATTCCACTATAATAATGGCTACTTTATTGACTCGTAAAGCGGGACAAAAATATAGCATTTGATTTCTCATACGTTATTTACCTCATTGTAGCAGAGAATTAATAAAGTAATTTGCCACCGCCAGCACTGCGATATATTTAAAAACGTTCTCTCATGTAGTCCCATGCTTTTCCAAGTTAACCAAGTTATCCACAGTTGAGTCGGGAATAACGGTCCATATATACAACACTGTCCGAGTGAAGGAACCACCCACGGGAATAATATGGGACTTTATTCTCTCATTGCATAATGTAATATATATATGCACGCATGCAATGAAAACTTTTGCCACCCAATTCAAATTTAAATAGCCAACGATACAGCTACTAAACCGTATCTTTACAACATATAGTGTGAAAAAGAAACTATACGTCCAATATTGTGTTTCTCAACACTCTCGAGTCCCATTATATTCTCGAATACACATACCAGAAACGATCTCGACGGTACAGGTTCCACGAACCTCGAAAACCCTCTGCCAAGCGAACAGGAGAATCGGAGCTCCGTCGTCGGGCAATCGATGAGGTCGAGGGAAATTGGGTGCGACCGTACTTCACTGCTCTCGAGGGATCAAGGATATTATATGCATGCGAAATGCGCGGTGAAACTTTGCCGCTCGAGAGCACGAATTTCACCGGTGGATATTTATATAGCACCGCGGCCGTTAAACGCTCGCCACCGTTATATGCATATAGTATAACTTTGATTCGCGCCTGCTCGTCCATAATATAACGATCAAATTATAATGCCGCGCGCCTGTTGAGAAGCAAAATTTAGCGTGATTTTGCCAGTTTTGATTGAGCATCATCGTGTTTGCCGTACAACTGCAATCATATTTCGGCGAAGTCCGCGATTATTACTACATGCCGAGTAACATCTGAAATTTCTGGGCCGTTGGGGTGGGAGTTAATTATTGGTTGGCGAACGATGGAATTCACCTTTTTCTCGAAAAGTCGATAATGACTTTTTGTTGTCGTAATTACTGCGTTAAAGTAGTTTACCAAGGAAATTGTAGTAAATTGTAACAGCTGTTAAAATATTAGGACTTTGCTGAAAATGAATTCTTAATACGCTGCTAATAGGCTAGAGTAATAATTGTAGCCCACGGCCATTATGTATACGACAAAGTTAAAATCGATAACCACTTTCGACACCTACACCATCGTATCAAAATCGCTTGACCTCTTATTTGACTCCTAAACTTCACTGAGTCCAAAAACAAAAAAACATACCAAATAACCTACCAGACCAAGTATTTCCATATGCACACTCTACACACGCACACAGAACTCTCATTAATTACCGCTCACTTCAAACCAAAGCTCTCGAACAGCCAAAATTTCAAACATATCCTCTCTCCCCGCTCACACACAAAGCTCGCGTAGCACATTCCCCGTCGAAAAAGGACTCCCGCTCGGTGGTGCAGCGCAGCAGCGGCGGCGTATACGCGGAGCTGCAGGCTGGTTAACCGGTGGGTGCCCCTCGCCTCTCTCTCTCTTGCGAGTATTGAGCGGGGTGAACGCTCTTGCGCAATGCTGCCGCGCGCAGCAGCGTAAGCAGCGCGCGCCAGATGCCCTCCCCTCCGAGCTTTGTTTTGTCGGGGGGAAGAAGAGGGGCCGACGACGACGCCGGTAATGGCATTTTTTTCCTTCCTTTCTCCCTTTTTTTCGAGAATTTAGGGAGGTAATTGGAGTGGAGGAGGAGGAGGAACTGCGAACGATCGATCGTTTATTTATTTTATATTCATTGGATTCCAAGTGAACAACGTGAGATCGTCCAGCCGCGAGGATATATATAAGTATATTATATATATGAGATGATAACAATGCCAGGCGCAGACTGCATTAACCTTGATTTATATGTATCCTGCGGATTCGTTAGTAATAATTCTAATAGAATAATATGGCGGTGCGGTGATTTGCATATACTTTTCCGCCGTTGTTATCGAAAGAAGAACTGTAATGGCACTGTTACGCGGGTTTTTTTAATACACAACTACTACACACAGCATGCGCGCTGTATAATCTTGGACCTCGGGGGAACGTTAAATATTGAACGCTTCGATTGTCCATTCGTGCCTTGCAAATCTCCCCGGACGCTCGTAATTATCGCCCGCGAGTTGCGCTCTCGCAGCGCAGTGATTTTGAAACTCGCGATATGCCTTTCGCTCTCCCTCGCGTATAATGCCATGCCGGCGCGTTGCGCGACTCTTTTACGGGCGGCCGCGGCCGTTAAATTTTAGCTCCGCGAAATTCTCTATACCGCCGTCGCACTGCTGTTGCTGCTACCGAAAGTTATAGGTAATATACACGCGCCCGCGTTTATTAATGCCTCTTACTTAACCGGCAGCTCTTTTCGTTTTCCCTCCCTCTCTTATCCAATATAAGCCGCGCTAAAATGGAGTGTGTCCGTATTACGCAATTCATCGATAACGCAGCTATGCTGAGTTTTGAAGAAGCGAAAATTTCACGCCCAAAAATTCTTGTTATACCTGCAGCTAATAGGTTATTGCACGACAGATATACCGGGCAAAATGAGCAAATATTATAAGGAAATAAAAGAAACGAGCGAACAAACGTGTCTCGCATATAACTGAGGAGGGAGAGAGATAATCTGAGTCGCGCGTGCGTACAGGCATACAGCCGCTGCTGCAAATTAGAAAAGCGCTCTTTCGCTCTTTTGAAACACACTCTCGCGCGCGACATTCTGCACCTAATTGCCCCGTCTATATAGGCGGTGCCCTGTGCGCGTAATACATTTTGATTTGCGAAACGCGCGAGGACGAGCCGCCGGGTCGTGAGAAAGGAAAGGGAGCAGCAGCAGCAGCGAGTGGACGTGCCGTTACACTCACTTGTAATGAGGGTATAGAAAGTAAATATATAAGTTTGGGATTCTACGTAGCTAGCGAAAATTTGCGTAGGTACGGCGGTTATATACCGTGAATTTTTATAAAAGGAAAAAGGGTGGCATGATTGCGAATTTTCGATGAGTATAATAAGGTTATAGATCGAACGAGATAGCGGGCGATATTTGGGACGAGGAACCCATGGAGTACGAGTAGTAATTATACAATGTGTGTTAGAGTCAAATTCTTTCGAATTTTTGGCTATATCTATATAGAAGGAAACGACTTTATAGTGTCTCGGCGAATGCAAATTTGTTTCGTAATAACAGCAGACTAAATTTAATACCAGGTAGATTATAAAAATTTACTTGACTTCCAACATGAACGTTTAACCGTATTTGACTAGACGCTCGCAGTGCTCTGTGCAGCATTACAGCGGCGCTTAAAAAGCGAGGAATAAATCTTATCTCGGGTAAAGAGAACAGCGTTTGTAACGTGTATAGCTATGAACATGCAAGGGAAAAGAGAGGGTGAGGGAAAGAGAGAGAGAGAGAGAGAGAGAGAGAGAGAGAGTTCCTCGACTTCTAGTTTTTCGACTCGCGCTCGCGCAGAAAGTTCCACCTGCGAGCAAACAGACGTCGAAACTTTTTCTCCGCGCTCTTTTGCACACACGCGTACGTATATGTTTACTACAGATTTCTCGCGTACAAGTACTACGCTACACACGCACACACACACCGCGAAAGTTCCTCTGAATTTGCTGCTGCTACTACTATTACATGTGATATTTCGCCGCCGCCGGCGTTTGTAGCTTATACCTATTAGTTCAGATGTTCCGCGAGAGTCTCGCTTCTCGAGTTGACGTGGGAAACTACACGTATATGTGCGCGCGCGCGTTGAGTTACACGGAGGATTTGGATTATGATTAGTCGCAGCCTCGCGAATTTCCGCGCTTTACTTGGCAAATCGCCGGGAACGGTGATGGGGGGAGGGGGGATATTTAACGAGGATACCTTCGGGATTCTACCCTTTGATATACACATCCAACTCGCCAGTGCGCAGATGTGCACGTTATATTACATGTATATGCAGCCGCTAATGGACCACAGAGTGGCGAGTCCACTCTATATATACGTATGTATAATATTGGCCGATTGATGCGGACGACTGGCGCGCGTGTACACACGGGCTATATACGCTCGAATGATTTTGCAGTGGCATGTCGAGAGGAGAGAATTGGACAGAGAAACGGGTTCCGGGGATTTCAAGGGAGTTGTTGAATATTCAGAAGAAAGGATGAGAGACGAGCGGGCTTTCCAAGCTTTCGGACGGGGTGAGCCGGTCAGATTAGCGTTGATCAAGAGATGGGGAAAGGGTTTGGTAGTCGGAACGTTTGGGAAGGTGGGGCTTCGGCGCGATATTTGAGTTTTGAATTAGTATTACGCGGATGGAGGTAAGAGACAAATTAAGTTTTGGATCTAAAATTTTCTGGTTGATGGTACAATGAATGAGTTAATGAGAATCAGTTAATGAGAATATATCGACGGCTGATAGGAAGAAAGCGCTATTACGGCGCGAGCAACAAAAAGGCGCTATCTCAGCGCGTTTCATTTTTCGCACTTTTCCAATGCACGTAACTTTCCATAGAATCTACCGATTTCAACAATTTTCATATCAAATTAAACCTTTTATCTTCTACTCAAATTTGATATGAGAATCGTTGAAATCGGTAGATTCTATGGAAAGTTACGTGCATTGGAAAAGTGCGAAAAATGAGACGCGCCGAGATAGCGCCTTTTTGCTGCTCGCGTCGAGATAGCGCTTTCTTCCTCTCAGTCGTCAATATTTTCTCGTATTTTAGTAGTGCAAGTAACAAATTGCAATTTTTTTTTCTAAATACCCTTTTAATAATAATAAAAAAAATGTTTCATTTGCGTTTACCTAAATTATACTTAATTAAATAAACACATTCCTGAATCACATTAATTCTGCCCTTAGTCATGTTTAGACAAATACTTACTTAAATGGAGAAATTTTTGTTCATTATAGCGGAACCTTCGGCAATTAATTATCATTAACAAATGTCGTTTATTTCAAAAGCAAATAATCTTTGTAAATCGCGCGCGATAACGCACAGGCGAAAATCCTAAACCAATAGAACAGAGAGAGAGTAAGAGAGAGAGAGATCCACCTTTGCGCAATTTAACGTCAGCCCGTAAATTATTTAAGACGCATCACCGAGGGCTCAACGTGAAAACCTCTAGCGCTCACCAGGGTTCGAGCTGAAGGGGAGGGGGGGAAAAATGAAAGCTCCGAACTAACAGGGGGTAGTGGGGGAAGTGAGGGAGAGAGTGATTGTGTTATCGCGCGTAAGGAGGCTGAAGTAGGACAGGTCTCGGGGTGTACTCGTCGACGCGGAGGGTCGAATAGTCGGCCGGGGGAAGAACACATGCACACATAGAGAGGGGGAGCAATAGTAGCACACCGAAGGCTACGGGCGAGTTTCGTAGATGCGGCTGACAAGATGAGGACGAGGACGGGGCGCGCTCGAGTGCGCGGGAGAGAGAGAGAGAGAGAGAGGGAGTATGAGCGAGGTCGGAACGACGTCCTCGACGGTCTTCTCCCCCACCCTCGCTCGTTCTACACTACTACTACTACTAGCACTACCACCGCTGTGAGCGACCGATCTTTTCACTTGCCCTTTCTCTCGGTCTATGTATATGATGAAATTCACAAAAAGTCTAACATTTCGGCATCCCCGTTGAATATATATATTTTGTTAGAGGCAGACCTTGAGCACCTGCTTTTTTATGATGATTATATCTTAAAGTGTACTAAAAATATCGAAGCATAAAAAAAATTTTTGCCCACTTTTTTTGCTTGAACTTTATTGAAAAATTTATTAAAAAATAATTGAAAATTTTGTTAATTTCAAACGTGAACAATTCTATCGGGAAATGCCGTATAATGTAAACTTTCAAAGTCGAAAATAAAACTAGATAAAACAAGCTTTCACATGTTTTTTTCGGGTGAAAAAATATTTATGCTTTTAAAATAAAAAATTACGTACATTTGAGGATGATTGTAAAATATACGAAATATCCGAAAGACAACATCAAAATCCATACCTCTGAATTTCACATTTTTTCATTTCGAAAAAGCAAATGATAGCTCGTTTTATAAAATTCTGTAAACATATGCTGATAAAATAATTCCCTTTTGAAGTAGGGACGTTTTAAAGAACTTTTTAGAAATAAAGTTAATCAGGTGCGGCAGCTGTGCGTAAGAAACTTTTCGAGAGTTATACATTATATAGACAGAGAAAATATTCTAATGCAAATTACTGTGAAATTGACGCTTTTGATCCAGAACAACACACGATTCTAGAACTTTCTATACGTCTTTCTCTTATTTATCATTTTTAGCTAATGAAAGTTGCATTATTACGTAATGTTTCACCGTCACGCCCGAGTGAATTTTTCATTGAAAAGTTTTCTTCAGAAAAAACTTCTATATATGTATATAGACCAGTTTTTGACTAAAAATGAACAAAACCATACGAAATGAAAATACTAACTCCACCCTTTTAATATTTCATATATAACTATTAAAATGGAAGAAAAATACGCCAAATATTCATTACACTTTCAAATAATACAGGTTTCAGTTTGGTACACACCCTAGTCACAAAATCTCTCAATTTCAATGTGACGAAATCCCGGTAAATTTTGGTACGCGTTACTATAGCAAAAATTATACCTCCTCGTCTCTATACAATGTTAACATTGAATTTCAATTTTTGAGAGAATTCCCTTACTATATTCGTCAGCGGGGGGCGCGCCTTATCGATTGCGCGTCACCGGGAAAGTGTGCACAATTATTACCCAAAACGCGGGGGATGCTGCTTCTGCAGTAGTGGTACCATGATTAATGAAGCTGCTTGGCTGAGGTTGCTATACGTCTCGTAACACGCAGTCGGCCTCTGCGGGCCGAGATAATGGGCAACCGAACGCGCGCGGCTTGAATTTCTGATACTTGAGAGAGAAAGAAGCGAGGGTCCGGAAGAGGCGAGAATATCGTCTTTTATTGACCTCTCGCCAGGATGTGTGCAAAGAGAGAGAGAGAGCAGTCCGCGATGAAAGTTACGCCACTACCACCCGCCCCGAGAGATTTATTAGCCTATTTGAGCGTGCGATCTTTTCTTTCGCTTTATATGCGCAAAGATTGTGATTGATGAATTCGGAAGACGATATTAAAAACCGCGTGTCAAATTAGCGTGTAATATAATCTTCCCTTTTTTCACTCAATCCGTAAGCACCTCTCATACAGCTATATGTATATATATATAGAATAATACATAGCCTAATTCTCTTTTTCTCGCACTGACTGCGCAAGGGATATTACAACCCTGAACTGCATATGCAGCCCCGATTGTTAATTAAAACCGCGTGCTAACACGTGTCCCCCAAAACCGGACTCGCAAACGAAGCAGCGCGATGCACACACACGCCGGTTTAATCATCTCGCGCGCGAGTAGTGGAAGGTTAAGGTCAGCCGTTTGTAATTACCGCTCGGCGCGAGCTGCATGCGCACTCGACGAAGAAAAAGCCCGCGATGAAGAAGAAGAAAAAACCGAGAGATGGAAAGGGGGAGACTCGGTGCGCAGCGTTATATTCGTTAGTTTTACGTAATGACGCGCACACAGCGTAAACATACAAGTGTGTGCGCGTATGTGTCCGTACGTACATATGCACACGCAGCCGGGCAGCCGCGCAACCCTGACACGTGCGGCCGGCATAAAATTGCGTTACAGCCTCGAACCGTAATCCGCGAGCGTATGTGAGTGTCTGTGTACGTATACGCGCTAATACTGGGATATACGCTATACGAATGTACGTACGCGTATACGAGCTCCCACTCCGACTTGTAGTCGACGTTCTTCATTTTTCTTCGGTCTCCTTCTTGCGCGCGTGCGTTATAATCTCCTTTATGTTCGCGTCCTCTGGAGTCGTGTGACACGTGCGCACGGCTTTTTACGCGCGTGTGTGTATATATATACACGTACGTGTACATATACGCGTGCTCCTTGAACGCGAATGCACACACACACGCGTGCGCGCAAATATAAGAGAGCTATATATTGTGAGCGGTGCGCGCTCCGCAGCGCGCGTTAATTACCTTTGCATTAGGGCTCGCCTTGCGAATTATTGACTGTTTTCATTCGCTATCTGAGCGCATTTATCTAAACCATTTTAAACGAGCGACTATACGCGGCTATAAATAGGCCCCTCGATATGCCATTTTAATATGGAATGCTTTATTAACGCGCGCCTGCTATTTGCGTATACTTCTTATCGCGACGTAAAATTGTAAGTATCGAACGTCAATGCGAATGAAAAAGTATATCGAGTAATTTCTTATACTGGGTTTCAAATTCAATCTAACGTCGAATCCAAAAACCTTTGGCAGCCCGATAACACTCGGACCGAATTACTTTTCCTCGTAATAACCAGAGAGGGGAAAAATGGCTTTCGCCGGATACTCGTCGATTATTCAAGTTGTTTTTGCGTGTCTCCGGCGACGAGCGAACTCCCAAGGCTGGTCTGCACTCGGCCGCTCGACTTTTGCCTCGAAACAATGTGAAAGCACCGCGTCGAATGACAGAAACGCGCGCGCGTATAACCTCTGGAAGCGGATAGTGAGTATACGTATTTTTTTCATCGAGTCCTCAGTGTATAAATCGACAGCTCCAATTCTTTCTTTGTGTGTTCACGACGAAATAGCCGTATAATATACATAAATTGGCAAGACGCCGATGGAGCAAATACAAATTGCCAGACCGTCGATTAATTACATTGGCGCAGTCTAAACAATTCGTGCGTAAGCGCACAAAAGAGAATGAACGAAGAAGAAGACCGAGCGAGCGCTGCCTCATTATCAAAGCAAAATTATTCGACCTTCCTGAGCGCGCCGCGCTCCCATCCCGAACATCTTCCTCGTCTGCTCGTCGTCCCTCGCCGGCGTCAATGGCAAAGCCGGGGTGCGCGTATATAACCATCCCCCAAAGTGCTTTTTTCCCGTTTTATTTTTACGCCGCCGCTGCTGCTGCTGTTTCGCCCGCACGTCAACTCTCCCGACATGCCTCGTATCGAGTTCGTCACGAGAGAGAGAGAGAGAGAGAGAGAGAGAGGCTTTGTGTGCGGGGGCGAACCCTCCTGGACGTTTTTTGCGACTCCGAGGACGACGTCGACGAGACTCTTCACTCGAGCGGCGTGCGTATACGCTTCGATCGCGCGACGGTTAAAGGGGAGGATATTACTGCAAGCAACCCTTTCGCACGCGTATTATATGATGTATTATACGCGTATTATGTCATGTATCCATTGTTGCTATTGATTTTTAAGTTCGTTGATGGTAATTTGGTTTTGTTGTCAAATACAGACACGTAATTCTCTCTTGGTATCGAAGTTTCAAAGCACTTATCGTCGGGTGGCGATTTTTGTGTTATATGCGATGAATGGAAAGGGAGACATGGTGAGGAGACAAAGGACTGGCTTCTTTCCGTGTGCGGTAAATCGCTCGTAGGGTGTTCAATATTTTGTTAGAGAAATAATCGTTGTGCGAACGGGAATAATATAATAACAACGACAACAACAGCGGCGAGGTCTGAGGAAGGCGATCAGTATTATGGCGAATGATAATTACACCGTGCATCGCGCGCGGCCTGAAGATAGAGAGAGAGAACCTGACTCACGATAAAGATTGCGACGGGAAAATCGCCATTATTTTTATCAGGTGTCAAGGTAACTTTTACCGCGATCCTTTGAGGTCACTACCTTACTCCAATACACAAGTGTGCACGTGTGAGTGAGTGTGTAGAATAACTTTTATCAGAGAAAGATATATGAATTGTAGTCTATAATTATGAGTGTAACAGCATGAGGTATGTCGAACGAATACATAAATTACGAGCGTCACCATACCGTATATTCGTTTACGGCATATAAGTAAATATTTTTTTTTTGTTTTTACCACAAACACGTTTTCTTCCTTTCATCGCCCTAGCCATATACTTCCTCCTCCCCCCGGTTCCATTGGTTTCACGCCTCCTTCGAAAAGTCCGCCCGCGCAAATCAATATACCTATTACGAACTAGTATTATCCTGCGACATGCGAGTACAACTCCATCACACTTGCGACCTTTGCACTCAGTTTATCATCATTAACTGAAGAGAGCGTATATATCTATATACATGAAATCAAGCCGCACGGCGCGACTACCGAAATAAAAACGCGCATCACAGTTTTTCGAAAACCAGGCATCATGGTGCATAAACGCGCGCGCCGGCCTCATGAATAATTCAGCACGTCACGTCCTCCCGGTAATTAGCATAAATTTTAATTACCGCTACACGCGGTGCGCGTTCGCTGCGTTTTCTCATTAGCCTCCTTGCAATCGGATATTCGCGATAAATAACGCGAGCTACGCGATCTCGAATAAGGACTCGACGCGCGAGCGCGCGCGGCAATTTATGATTTTTTTTTTCTTCCATCGCACGCATATACACACACGCGTATATGCCGCGGTGAGGGCTCATGACATCAATATCGGTAAGTCACCTCGAGTCGACCTCCTCTCTCATAATCTTCTCTCGTTTGTCTCTTTCTTTGTGCATTGCGTTTTTAGTCCGTCTCTTAAACGTAAACGAGTAAACGCCTTAGTTAAACGAGGAGTAATTGCCGGGCCGCCGACTCGCTCCGTTATGTATATGCGCGGGGTGGAGTACATTTGTATTATAGTATAGTTCGCTGTCGGTAATAATCCATGCATTGCAACGCCATCAAAGCCATATCGCGGACACCCAATGACGTTTTATTAATCCTTTTTTTAATAAACGCGAGATTCTTTTTCTTTTTTCATTTTTTTTTTTTAATCATCGAGCCCTCTCCGTTTGCCGTTATTAAATCCGTGCAACGATGCGCATTACATAACCATATTTCAGCCCCGCGGCGGCGGTGCACACTTGGCAGCAGCGTTCTTTACAGCCCAATAAAGCCGCGAAGCAATCGCGAGGAGAGACGTAAGTTACGCCGGCCAAAAGCGGCACTAAAAGTCGAAGAGAGAGAAAGAGAGCCACGACTATATACACTACCGTTCGCCCGAGGATTAGTTAATCCTTGTGCCACGCTGCTCGCAGCATTCCTCTTCCCCGCCGCTTCTCTCGAAATAATTGAATCGCTGGCGAAAAATTTCATTTACCGCTGATCGGGGCTCGTAAAGAATTCATTTACATCGCAGCAACGGCTACTCGCACGAAAAATCCGAATTCCCCGCTTCCGCCGGCTAAGTGCATTTCTAGGTTGAGTTTGCCGCCACCTCTTTTCATCCTTCTCCTCCTCCACAATATATACACGCACTCGCACTATAACGAACGAATATAATACGGTGCGTGTCGCGCGCCTTTTTCGTACACAGCATTCGTAACGGTTAATGTTCTCCGTAATATAAAAGGCGCGCAAAGGAGATCGAAAAATCGCTGGCTCGACGTGGTGGCCTTGTTTTCTGTGCTGAGCGCGCGAGGGCTGATCCGAGGAGAGAAACCTAATTCCTCCAT
>UXGD01002000.1:0-29345 GCA_900474315.1 Torymus auratus
CCATACAATACACGAAAAAACTTTGAAACATAACGTAGTCACTGAAATTAGTCCACATTATGCTCTGTTCGGTACTAACCAATTTTCCACGAAAAGTGTATTAATATATAGAAGAAAAGAGTTTTAATTTAAGCCGAAGATCGTTAAAATTGGTCGATTCAGTGCAAAATTAAAAGTTAAAAGTTTCAAGTGCAAAAAAGATAAAAATCTTTAGGTGTTACGTCAATTTTCTAAAAAACCGAGTTACATTGAAAATGACATCAGAGCAGTTAATTATAAAAACGTAACAAAAATATTAATATTAGAAAAAATACAATATTAGAAAAAAAAAACAAATCGGCATAATGAATATTTATAGTATAGCTATTCGATACTCTTTCAACTATACCGAGATAAAAAAATCATATAGAAACGATAAGACTCGTCACACATTACATTCAAAACATTAAACGTCACAGCAGCATCCCGCAAACGCAACAATTAATCACACTTGCCATTTTCCCACATTCCACACACACATCCCATCTTCCGCTCGCATTCCACTCATCCAGCCTTTCCGCCACTCCAGCTATTAAAAAGAAATTAAATTTTTTTCACGACCGCCCGTTAACTCAACTTTTTCCTCCCTTCCCTATATACATATACGCAAAAAAGAAATCCACTCTCCCCTATACACGCGCGCCACACGCAGTAGCCGAAAAATTCGACGCCGCGTGAAAATTAAATTAATTCCAAAGGTATAACGCAGTACGAGAGAGAGAGAGAGAGCACACACCCCCTGACTTTCCCATGACGAGAGCAGCAGCAGCAGCGCTTGCGCGCGTAATCAGATCATCCCTCCCCCGATGCTCCGTTATACTGGACGAGAAGCAGCGCGCGCGTCCCATTGTCTATCTCACCCCGCGCGAGCCTGTGCGCATGAGGGCTAATGCATTAACGTGAGCGCACGCGCTTTTGGAAGTGGAGGGGAAGTGGAAAGGGAGAAATTTACGTGCGGGCGAGTGTGTGATTTTTTTCGGGGAGACGCGCCGGTTTTTCGTATATGTATATATAACTCGGGGATGGTGGTTGACTGGGTTTACTTTAATTTGCGTTATACGCCACTTTTGCAGATATGGTGCTGCGGTGCGTGGGAAACGGTTACATACTGACGATTTTAATTTCTGTGAAACGAATGTTATTTTAGTATTTCACGTATTGTGAAATTCTAAGTCGTGTGTGAATGCTATAATTTTGTTTAGAGCAATATTCTAAATGGTTTTTTTTATACATGCTTAATTTCCAAGTAAGTATAATAAAGCTTGAACAACATTACGCAATTTTCTATATAGGTACCCAGACTCATTTATTTATGTTTCTATGCTTCGACTAATATTCGAAAACGAATACTTACTAAATCAATTTTATCTTTACCATCGTCGCACATTATTAACCAACTACTTCAGCAATCCCAATACCACATCTTATTACACGTACACAGCAATCATCTCAATATTCCCGTGCCCCGCTCACCATCATCATCAATACTTAACGAATCCTCATCGAGCCTCCGTACCATCACAGCGTTCCTCCATAAACCACCATTCCACTTATCCACCCATACCCTCACATAGACATATACACGCGATCACTTTCATAATGAAACGGCGAAAAGAAATGCACGTTTCCGCGACTCCTCTTCCTCTCTCCGGCCATACGTTACAACCGCCTGCTTCGCCCTGGGGCCGATATATAGGGTGGCTCTTACCTAAATAACCACTCAGTCACTCGAGGAGGTGGCCCGCGCGCGATGTAAAGGCTATATATACCTACCCCGGCTGCCTCTCGGCCAGATTAACGGGGCCATTCTCCGATTGATTCCCCGGGAAAAGGGGATATCTGACCTACGCGCACGCCCGCCAGAAGGTGAGAGAGTGTTCAAGCGTGTATATATGTATAAGTACGATTTTCGCTGGCGGGTGTGAGTGTACGTGAGGGGAAAGGGTTGGGAATCTTTGACGGCCGCGGTAGCGTGTAAGTGAGTTATTGTGGTAGGAGTGTCGAGTTACTGGGGGCCGGAGGAGGGTGTACTGGTGCATGGGTTTTAGTTCTGTTGCGTATATAGGGAAAAGTCGTATGGTTAGGAAAGCTGGTTCGGCATATGTTTTTCATTCGTGTATAAATAATAGGTGGGTAGTAAATGGTTTCGTATATGTAGTTCGGTACAGGGGGTGCACTGAAATTGCCATTATCTATGGTAGAAATGGTCTTTTTAGTTTTTGTTATAAGTAACAATAATAATTATATTTTTATTATATAATAATGCAATCGGATGGAATTATTACAAAAGGGCGCAATCGCAATTTATTTTTATTCCAAAAAGTGCTTTTATTTCACACGGAAAATTATAAAAAAAAATATAATAAAGTTAATAGTAAATTGAATTATTTAACATTAATTTACATATACAAGTTAATAACAGAAATTCTGGTGGCCTGGAAACTCGCTATACGCAAAGAAAGAAAAACATTTCCCCCCTTGCGCGCGCGGTATTCTATTAATAAAAAGCCCGCGGCTCAAAAATATCGAATATCATATGTCAGAGCGCATAATATAATACAATGGTACGATCGCGTGGTGACGATTCGCGTGCGACGATGATTTCTCGGCTTCTCGTGTTTCGCGCGTGTGCGGCGGCTGCCACGTGCGAAGAGAGAAAGTGAAACGGGATCCTTTTTTGCTTTGATTTTTTGAGGTCTGTCGGATTTTTTCTTTTATACGGGTTCTCCTGCGGTTCTGTGCTCTCTGCGTTTTGACGCCAGGGGTTGCCGGAATACTGTAATATGATTAAAGGCTGGAAATGAGTACATACAGAAATAACTCATTGACATTTGAAATTGTGGTATTTTTGTCATTGTTTGTCATAAGGTTTAGTCAATTGCTAAATATTACTTGATTTGAAAATAGAATGAGAAGTTTTTTAACGTGAAAAAATACTGTGAGCCCATACAAATGTTCCTCTAAACAAGATTATTGTATTAATTCTCTTTTTGACGTTAAGAACAGACAGCCAAAGGATTATCTAAGTATATTAACCAAATTTTGAAAATGTCTATTATAAAAGAAGAAGAGTAATTTGAAAAATGGTTACACTCAAAACATATACATGTAAGTCCATTTTCAAATGATAGTAACTGAGATTTTTAAATTAGGGGAGACCCTGGCAAAACGGACAGTTTCAGGAAAAGTAAATAAAAAATATAATGTTCAACAAGTCGCATTTTGTTTCGGCAAGTTTGAAAAACCGTCGGTCAATACGGACGTATTACCAAAAAGAAATTTAACTGCTATAATTATCGTAGTAACAGCTAATATGTTATTGCTTTTTTTTTGTTTTTTTGTTTTTTGTTGTTAATATGTCGCTCAAGGCTGTGCAAAAGTATATTACAATGTTCCTTAAGAAACTTTTTTAAGTAACATAAACCTATGAATAAAAAATAAAAAAATTTAAATCATATTATGTTTCGAAGCAAGATGTGTTATCCAGATAAGCCAAACACAGCGTGTCCGTTTTGTCTCTGCCCCTTTTACCCGGCACGTGTATAACAAAATATTTTCTACATAGAATAAACGATATAAATTTTTTGTGATCGTTGTAACAGCAAATTCTTGAAGTATCACATATATAAATCCTTAATAACAGAAGTTGAAAATACACATTCAATCTTAGCTCAGTGAAATCACAGCTATATCAACCGTTTTGCCCCTTGTCTCCTCCATATAGGTACGTTGTTGTCTTTTAACGCAGCCCATACTATTATTACCTCAAAAATACATACTCTTATATACAAAACAAATCCAACCCCACATTCTCTCCATTCTTTCCCTTCAAATTAAAATCTAAAATCTAAATCCTCATCGAACCTTAAAAATTAGACCTCCGACCAGCATACACCCTCACACGGTACCCTCAACTTCCATGCTACGCGCGGAAATTCTGCGAGCTCGCTTATCGGCACTGGTCGACTCGCGCAGGCGGCGCGAATGCATTACACGCGTCGTTTAGATGATTGGCGAAGATTGGCCCCCGAAGAAAAGACCGGATCGCCGCGATAACGTACAGCACACAGGGTGCCGCGCGTGTTTGCCCTTCGGCCCGCGTATCATTGCCGCGTGATGCGGCCGGCAAAGGCGAGAGAAGTGCGAGGGGTGTAGGACGGAATTATGGCCAGCGTGAGTGAGATGGTCTTTGTTCGGTGCAAGGGTAGTACGCGAGGCGATGGTATGGTATTCTTTCTGGGTATAGGTGGTCGTGGCGAGGGTCGTTTGAATGTTGTTTGTACTGTGTTTTGAGCGTGCGGTCACTGGCGAAACGCGGGGTTTAGTAATGGTATGCTAATATAGAGAAGTCGTAAGTTTCAGGTTTCGGCTTTGATTATTAGCATATTTATTAATTTTATTAAAAAGTGGGTGTAGTTCTATACTGAAGCCTGAATCAGTGAGCAGCTTAGAAGACGTATTGGTACCGATAACCCATAAGAAAAATCCATTCATAAACTATATTACCTAGCATTTCAGTTCACTGTTCATTTATTTTTTCTATAAACATTCTACATTCCCAGCCACCCTTCTTCTCTCAAATATCTCCCAAGATCAGCCGCAAAAACAGGCTCATATTCGCAATCAATGCCCAGCAGTACCACCCGAGCAAAACAGCCGCGCGTACCTACTTCCAATCGCGCGCAACCATTGTCCTGACTATACCCCTCGCACACAGAGAGAGGCCGACACTGTCTTTCGCCCCAGTGGAGCAAGTAGGTAGACCCGCGGCGATCTTCGCTTCTATTCGCACACACCCACACTGCCGCTACGGAAATCTCCCTGGCTCCACATAGCACGTACATAGAGCCAGGACAGGGTATATAGGGAGGGGAAACAGACAGAGCGCCAGCCGAGGCACGTAATGGCGTGTCGGAGTTAACCGGTTGATAACCATCAGTTATAATTAACTCAGGCCAACCGGCGAACAAGCCAACCCCTCCCTCTCGTCCTCGTCTTTCTCATTATCTCTCTCGCGTTCGTTCTACGTCTCTCTCTCTCTCCCTCACGCTCCAATCTCTGCCACCGCCACCGTCGCTGCCTTTCGTCTTGTCTCGTCGGCAACTGTATTACTCTCTGACGAAGCCCCAATAACCGGAGCTATATAGCACACACACACACATACATATACGTGATTTTACACGCGCTGGTAGCAGTTGGTCGTCATCGCCCGCGTCGACGCGTATGTCTCGGCTTTCCATTATCGCTGATTAATTCGCGAACGCGTGCGATCTCGTTATTGGAATAGATCCGCGAGAGGCGTTCGTTTGATTAGATTCGGAGGGGGAGGTTAAAAGTGTATGTGTTTTCGATTGGCGCTCGTGGCTGGACAAGGTGTAATTATAGTTTGACGAATTATTATATGTTGGGGACGGCTGATGGTGGTGGGCGATTTGACGGGTGTATGTGAAGGTTGAGCGGGCGTTTGTAGTGGGATGTCAATGAGATTGAGTCGTTGTTTTTTTTTTGGCTTTTTGGGGAGTGGGTGGTAGGTTTCATGGTAATTGATAGCGGTACTGAGGATTAATTTAGTTTCGTGGATTTTGGGTATTGGGAGGCGGTGTAATTGGAGGCTTTGACGGAGACTCGTATATGTAATTTGGAGGATTGTAATGGATATTGATTGTTAAGTTTTTGGAGAGGGCATAGTCAAGAATAGACTATTTGAGATACCAAAGCGAATGTTCTTTCTGAAAAATCACTATTACTTGGATCAAAGGGTCAGATTCGTCATTTTTTAACTTCGTCTTGGCATCAGCTCTGACATACTCTATCCATCTAGAAAGTCTTAAGTTAAGGTTTTAATATTTCTAAGATTATAATTAAAACAAATTTTAGAATTCTGTTTGACTTTGGTTTAAATGCCATTCTCAGTTAATGTTTTGGAACACTGACTTGAATCTTTGTAAAAGACTAGATCATATCAGTGGGAGTACGAAAAATTTACTTGTACCTCACTGAGATAACTGACAGTCAGATCTTGTCCATAAGTGTAGTTTTTACTTCAAATTAAATATATGAAAAATTTCAGGAGATGTGAAGACCAATGAGAGATAATTCCTACCTCAAAATCATTTAAATTTTATTTTTGTCGCATGTAATTCAAAATTTTAGATAAAAGAGCTTTGCGAGGACATCCGTAATGGTAGAAGACTATAGAGAATACCATTGTGGAGTAGCACCAAATTCATATTTTGACATTTTTTAAATATTTTATTTCTATTATTAAAAACAGTGTAATTAACTGAATCCGAAAAAATTGGGTGTTACAGCCCCTTAGATAATTATTAAAATATTCCAGATATTAAAATAATCATTTTTGCACGCAATATTACTTGATGTATAGCTCAGTTTTTAAATACGGCATCACTCCTCATTCCAAAAGTAAAGTTAACACCCAATCTCTCAACAACCAATCCTCACTTCACCTAATAAAAACACACCTCGCACACCAGCAAAAACCAACCGGCCGACCTATACCCCCATATACAAACTACACAAAGACGCAAAAATCCCTTACATTAACCGTACCCACGTATATATATAGGTCTTCAACATTGCCGAAAATAACAGCGCGGCGCCCCCTTGACACCGCGCTCTCTGTTCTCTTCTCGTCGCATGGCTAATCCCCCATTGTCGCTGGCACGACGTAAGCCCGTAATTGATCGCGGCTCGATCCACGCCGCACGCGCGTGCGGCCCCGTGTCAGAGGCGCGCTGTCGTCGGCCGTTACGCCCCGGCGTCGTCGCGACGTCGTAGTCGTCGCCCCGACGACGACGACGAGGCGCTCTCTCCGCGGTATCTCTTCTCTCTTTCCTTCCCAGTGTGTGTGTCGGCTGTGATTTGGTGTGGATGCCGTGACGTCGTCGCGGTTGTTGTTGCTGCCGCTGCTGTTGGAGTGCGAGTGATGGGGAACTGCCAGAAAGATTTCGCGGGGACAAGAGATTGTTGAATTAACTTTGGGCTGTGGGATTTCTGGCGGAAGATTTTTAGTTTGAATTTGATTGATTCGTCAGTAGTTTCACTTTGCATAAGATTACCAATGTTGCTGGATTATAATAAAGTACATACCTTGGTAGAAAGCTAGCTGTTTTTCATTAAACTTTATGGTTAAAAATGAACATTGCTTGTGTAATTCATAATTATTTGCCAGTCCGAAATAAATTATGGCATTTACCCAGTTCATAACATATGTATTTTAAGTAATAGTAGAATTTTTAGATGAATTATATATTATGTTTGCATTATGATCTTTACTAAAAATGCTTCGACTTAATTAAAACGTAATAGCTATAAAATATGCTTAATTTTCTAGCAGGGTGTATAGCTATTATAATAAAGTATAATACAATATACAATACCTACAAACTATAATTATTCACATGCACCGTTCATGAAACGTGATTCACATTGACAATTTTTTATAGATCTTATATTTGTATTCAATTTATTACATTTGTCGTTAAAACACACGAATCTTCTATATTAAAAAAAAAATACACGAAAACTCTTACTCCCAAATTAAAACTCTTTTTTTTTTAATTTCCCACTTGAAAACAACCCGAACCCTCAGCCTCACGCACCGCAGTCACATTTCAAAACTCCCTCCTATACCCTAATTTGATTCCCCATTCGAAACCCCCAAGCGTGTCGTACCACTCGAACCACCCATCCCATAGCTATATACATCCGTGCCATCCGCCAAAGTGCAGTAAACACAGACACACACATACCGCTGTAACTGCATTTCCAAACAGTTACGCGGGCTAATCCATCGGCCGCGGCTGCTGCTGCCTGCAGGCGACGCTGACTATACGACAACGACCTACGACGACGACGACCACATTACGTCGATCCCTCATACGCATCAGCATCCATTACGCGCGCAGCACTTCATCTTTGTCTCCTCGACACTTTCCCTTTCTCTCTGTCTCTCTGGTTGGCTATCCGATAGCATCGCACCGATTGCTATCGATGGATTTCGACTGTCATTAGCCGCGTGGGAACCCCTGAGTAGGGGGGGATGACAGGATTTGGGATGGTTTTTCAGAGGTGCTCTATGGTCGGGTGTTTTGGACTGGGGGCTGGGCTTGGATTTGCATAATCGACGGAGGTGTGAATGTTGATGGTTTACGAGTGTGTGTGTATGTTGGGTAAGTATAATTAATGATGGGGTGGTGTATTGTTAGGCAGCGCGTGTGCTTTGGATTGCGCTTTCTTATTTCGTTCGATGGCTTAATGAAATTTGCATGAGAAAATTGCTAGAACTCTTGTTCTCGGTTAAGCTCTAATAAATGTATTTATACGAGAGAATTGCAATCTTTAGCTTTATCATTTACTGAGGAGAATAATAGATTAAGTTTTGCATAAAATATATATTTCACGAATAATATAGTTATTTTGTATAACATTCAATTTACAGAATATATAATCGCGATTTGAAATGTCACTGTTGTGATTTTTTTTTCAGATTAACATGATGTATATAATAAACTGTCTTATAATAAAATATTTTATAAAAAAAAAACAATATTTGTAAACCAAACTATACTAAACCAAAAAATAAAAATACACGTCCGATTCGTCATAATCTACCTTAATTCTCACCAAATCACTTAACTCCACCTTTATAGAAAACCCGACCGTATTAAAACTTACCTACCCTCCGGGTACAGCCTCCACCTAAAACCTCTGACCCTCCTTACTTAGCCTAATAAAAACAATTAATTCCGCGCGAATGACTTATTCACAACCTTTTTCCCTTCCCCCCGGCATCTACACTCTCGCCAATCGCAATCACTTTGGCCTCGCTCGATTTCGTGAACACACGCGCGCGCCTACGCACAAGGGCCAATCGCGCTAATTCCCCCGGATAAGCAGAACAAATGTTTCGTGCGCGCGTGCGCCCTACGGCGTCGATAAATTCGACTCCTGCATACGTTGACTCTTTATTTATTTACACGGGCGCGACTTCTTTTTTTTTTGTGCCGACTGGCTTTTTTGCACGGTGTATATAGGTGGATTACGAGAGGGTTTAGCGGTTTTGGATTTTTTTTTGGAACGGGTAAGAGGAAAAGAAAGAGTGAGAGAAGGTGGGTGATTTATGGAGGGGATAGATTAGCGTAGCCGATACGTCGATTTCTTTTGAGTGTGGTTTAGGAGGTGCGGTTTTTTGTAGTGGTGGTGGATATTAATGGAGGAGAGTCGCTTTTTTAGGAGATTAAGGGGATATTGTGAATTTTGTTTGTAATTAATTGATCTTGGAGCGAGGGTTATTTAATATTCAGGTTGAAATTTTATTTAAAAATGTATATGGCGTGTAAATTTCGCTAGTGTTCGATATATCGTATAGTTTTTGTACTTAATTTTGAACAAGTTTTATCAATAAATGAAATATTTTTAGTATTATATAAATTTTTATAGATGACCAGAAAATTTTAGTATAATGTATGGTGAAATTTGCATCAAATCTAGAATTTTGTTTGTGTACATCACCTTATATTCATTTTATTTTTAGAAGCCGTGCTACTTCCACATGAATAAGGTTTCAAACATCTTCAAAGTTGTTTACACGGGGTGTTATTAAAATTTGGGCCTGAAACTTCGTAGGATGGCACATTATTACAATGCGCAGGAAACCTCAAGTCTTACAAGATATAAATAGAATCATTTTTCTCCATATACATGGAATGTTCCGTAAGTGATAACTAAACGAATGTTACACCTCCCTAATTAAATTTATGATTTGTTAAATGAATTTTCATTGCTATATGTTTTACAAATTTTTGCCTCAACATCAGTGAAATTTTTCAGTGAATATTTGATAGATTCCAGTATAATTTTTTTGCCTGAATTACTTGGAATAAGAAGTAATCTCTCTCATCTTAGCACCCAATACACTAATATTGTTTACCAGATTTTGATTTAATTCGAAATTTTTATTGCGGGTTTTCGTGATAAGATTTTACCCGCGCAACTACTTTTTACTGCGAATGAAATATGAAAATTTTTTAGAAAAAAAAAGTGTTACCTCTATTTCTATACTAATATCCCTATAGCCTATTTCATAAACCATTCACTGCATATCATGAAAAAAGCGCTAATACTCATTCTCCAAATAAGATCTTCCATTCAAACTATCCACACCACTCCAAATTTCCCCACCACAAAATCACCTTCCTCTGTCGCCCAGTCCAGCAAAGCATCGAAATTCCCATTCGCACACAACCCCTTGGAAAATTCTCAGAGACCTCGCGCGTATACACTACTCCCGATCGATTCCACCACCGCCACCCTTTCCGAATTTCCGCCAAAGTACATTTCGCACACAGCACTCTCTCTCTTGTATCTCTTAAAAATAAATTACCCTCCCCTATAGCAGCATGCCACCACCCACACTCCATGTTTCTCTATTAAACCATGCCCACTCTTTGTGCGCACTCGGCAGAGCACAAGCATTCCCCCTTCCAGCACTACCTCCTCCCACCCTCCTTCCCGTGGCACGGAGAAGTTAATTATAAGCGATACCAATCTCTCCCGGGGTTGTTGGTCGGCCGCTTGCGCTCGCTCGCGCGCCCTGACAGCCAATTACCACCCTGTGCAACCCTCGCTCTCTCTCTCTCTCACTCTCTCCCCAATATAGGAAATTAAAAGACTTAGCGATGATTGCAGCGAGCGAGCGAGCGGGAATCTACGTATGTGCGCGTGTGTGGGTGAGGAGAGATAAAAGTGCTGCGGTGTATGACTTTAATTGCCTCGGCAGCCCCGCAGCTTTTCAGGGCAGAAGGGGGGAGGGATGGCCGGGGTTCGTTAAAGTTTTCGCGGCAAGGGGGTTGAGGCGTTGATTTTTCAAAGTCGAATTCGCGGCCGATTTGAGGCGGCCCGCTGGTGCCGCCGGGCGATGATGGAAGTGAGTGCGTGAATGCACGAGGAGGGAAGTTTTGATGAGGTTTTTCTGCCCCCGAGTTTTACGAATTAATTATACTATGCGCGCAGAGAGAGAGAGAGAGAGAGAAAAAAACCCGGAGTTTCTAATTGGTTTGTAGTGTTTCGTTGAAATACACGCGCGTTGAGTCATTTTCTTTGAAATCCAATTTTTTTTTTTTCGTTTTTAAATAGAACAAAGCTTGGTACTGTTTTACAGCCATAAAATTAATTGGTTACACTGTTCGGCGGATCGTTAAAGTTATACTGCTATAAGATGTGTGTCCAATTAAAAATGGAGATTTTTGAAAGTTACATAAACAAATAACACGGCAGAACTAAAATCGAAAACAAAATGTGAACTTTACATATCCATCAGTAACTATATATCCTTTTGTTAATTTTCAAAAAATCATTATTTAAAAAAAAGATCGTCGAACGAAAAATCTATTAGAAACAGCCCTATGAAAAATTAAACTCCACCGATTTACCTCCTGTTATACTGCAGGGCGCATCGCTCTCTCGTCCCCTATAACACAAATCACTCTGCAGCCGCGCGTGCAAAGCGAGAGAGAAGAGAAAAAAAAGTCAGCGCGCTCGCGGTTAAAAAGCCGCATCCATAATCGCCCGCTCCAATCGCCGTAAAAGCCAGGGGTTGAGCGTCACTGCCATGACTCTCTTGGAGAGGTGCGAAAGGAAGTGCGCGGCGGGGAAATAAAAAGAGCGAAGTGTGTGCAGCGCGCGCGTGCGTGTGTATATAGCGTTAGCTCGTACGGTATAGTGAGGCGCGCAAAGTAAAAGGGGTTGGAAATGGATGTTACTTAGACTTCAGAGGACCTTTCGTTCCCTACCTCTCTGCATTTTTCCCTTACACCCCCGCACACACTTTGCCGCGGCTAACTTTCTCCTCTTCTTCGTCTCATTCCTAGGGGCTAGCACTCTCCCGGCTATATTTCCCGCGCGTCACTTTCTCCTTCCACCCTATACCGATATAGGTATATCCTTTTTCGCTTCTTCCGAGAGGCCAACACTTGTTCGCTTATTATTTCTCTTCCTGACTTCTCGCCCCTACGGCTTCTCGTAACTCGCGAGCGAACGAGCGAGTCTGATTCTCGCATTTTCTTTCGCACTTTTCAATTTCTATCACTCGCGAGCACACTTTCGAGTCTATCGTTCAAAGGCCTTTTCGTAGTGAGAAGAATTCGACGATATATCTTGGTGATGTGCATGTGGCTGAGGTGCAGTGTGTTAGGTCTTGAATAGGCTTTTAGGTGGTTTACGGAATTCGCTTTTGTTAGTAATAAAATTAAGTGATTATTTTTCTAGAATTAATGATTTATTAATGTTTGAATATCTAGTAAGTTTTTCTCTAAAAACGAAAATATAGTAATAATTAAACATATGAATTATTCTGAGATCATTTTAATGCCAATTTATTCGGTTGAATAAAATTATGATAACCGAGTAAAACGATATTTTTCTTCAACTCAACGATTCTTATGATTGTTTAGAAATGTTAATTATTTATTGATGATAAATCTCGATCATGAGAGGATCATTTATTCTAGAAAGATACTCTATTATAGAATGTTGACGTATTCTATACGTTATTGGGAGCGTTTTATAAAGTGGCTCAATCATGAGAAGGATAAAATTGTAAATAATTAAAATGTTGATAGTTTGATACATAAAAGTTTTGGAAATGCTGTGCCTTAAGTACTGCCTCACGGACTTATTCAGGGAAATCGAGTTTTGGAAGAAGTTTCAAATGATACGCTTACTTGTGGAAAAGCAGACGCCACACGGTGGTCATAAAATAAACTAAACGGAACATAAGCGACATGTCAAAGTATTGACATCAAGATATGAATGCTATTTTTTTAAAATCATCAAACTGTTAAATTATTATGTTCAATTTTGATATTTATACAAAGAAAAAGGTTAATATATAGAAAATAACATTCATCACAAGAAACCAAGAAAACAACACTGTCTAAACTTCAAATCTACCCGCAAACAAGAGCCAGACATATTCCCGCAACCCTTGTCCGTCATCAGGCGCACTTCTCTCCTTACACCGAAAAACAGCGCGCGCCTTCAGAGCCCGACGCGCGGCGCTATCCACTCACGAAGAGAGTAAGAGAGGCATCACATCAACACGCGGCAGCAAGCAGCGCCGGCGGAGAGTATCAGTGGCGGTAACTAGTTTCTCTCTCCCGCTGCAGCGCGCGCGGGTCGCCCCAATTAACGTTGCCACATACACGGGGAGCGCGCGCGTGCCGCGCGCAAACTTATAATTGCGAAAGGAGCCGGCAATTATAATTGCTCCTGGCACGTCCGACGACGCGACGCCCGAGGAGGAGAGCTGAGAGGGAGGGAAAGGAGAGAAGGAAGCAAGTGTATATAGGGAGGGAGAGGACTGTGCTGGTTTCTGAGAAGCTAGGGTGGTTAAAAAAAAAATTGATGAATTTTTATGCGGGAAGAATTTGTTGATTAAAATGTTTATGCCTCTGGTGGGATTTGATATAATGTGAAGTACACGGGAATATGTTGGCGAATGCTAGGTTGTTAACATTTTTGTAGGTTGTTGGTGTTTTTTGGTTAATTAAATTTTCTTGTTTTATGTTATTAGTATTGTTATGAATTGTAAATGTTTTGATTATTAGGTAATAATAAATGCTCAATAATAACCTTATTTGTGGGTTAATTATACATATTTGAGTTAATGTCAGGAAAAAAAGAAATTTACAAATTAATCAAATTTTTATAATACACAAAATTTTTATTTCAGAAGGCGTTTTTCAAAAGAACCTGACGAATAAATTTTTCTGTATATATTTACACTACCGATGTATACAATTATTTCCGTCGCATCTAAAACGTTGCAGTGAAAATTATACACATAGCAATATTCCGAATCCACTATAAACAAGCCAATCGAAATCACGAAGACTTGAGAGAACCACCATCCACGAAATCCCGAAAACAATCGACAAAAGAGCCAAGAAAATACGAAGAAGAAGAAGAAAAAGCGAAGAGGAAATCCTCCGCGTGCGTGTACGCGCGCGACGGGGACAGGCGACGAAATAAAACAAAAATCCGGGGGGGCACCGATAAAATTACGAAAATTACGGGAGTAAGGAGCCGGAGGGCCGTAAAACAAAGTAGAATGAAAGAGAGAGGGGCCAATAAAAGCTCTCTTCTCGACGCGGCGAAGACATAGAGAGAAAGAGAAAAAGGCCCGCAAGAGGAAAGTCGACTTCCGGGGCGACGCGCCGCCGGCAAATCGATTATTTAAATGTGCGCGCTCGCTCGCGCGCGTGACGCCGTGCGGCGAGTGTAAGCTGCGAGCGTCTTGTTTCACTGCTAGTGGTGGGAATAAGTGAGGATTTTTGTTCTAAAACATTTGCGTGTAAAGGTTTTGTCGT
Source organism: Torymus auratus (assembly GCA_900474315.1). Classification (NCBI taxonomy): domain Eukaryota; kingdom Metazoa; phylum Arthropoda; class Insecta; order Hymenoptera; family Torymidae; genus Torymus; species Torymus auratus. The sequence goes on from UXGD01002000.1 coordinate 14,430, forward strand.
CCCTTAATTTATTTTTGAAGTTATATGGCAATGTTGCCTATTACTATTTAGTTTTGGATGTAGGTAAATAAAGATTTATATCGTACATATAAATTGTAACATATCCGATGTTTAATGTTCTCATTGAATAAATAATATTAGTACTAAATAAACTCACTGGTTTGTGCTTTGTAAGCAAAGATTCTGTACAACTGTCATTGAAATTTTCATGTACCAATGAACATATTTTATTGTACTAGAATATACAGCAGGTTTTGGTAACATATAATTCTTATAAAATCAATGAAATTGCGATAATATGACCATTAAAATTTATTTGTATAATCTCATACTACATTCTATATATTTTATATAAGTTGGAATCATCGTTACACATCAATGAATAAAGATAATTGAATACCTATATCTCATCAATTCCATAATCCCATAAAAATCCCAACCTCGTTCCCTCCCAACAACCACTTCTCACAACGCCACCTCAAAGCCCTCATAATCATCGCCCCGCACGACTTATATACGCACTCGCAGCGACCTCGCGAATAGCCCCCCTGAACTCCTCTCTCTCGCGGGGCGGGAAATCGCGCGAGACGGCGGCATCGTCGGCGTGTATACGCACCCGCGCCACCTTATACACACGCAGCACCGACGGGGGGGACGAGCTCTCCTCCGGTCAATTAAGTGCAGGAAATTAGAGTTTTAATTACGCAGTCATTCGGAAAATTACATCGGCGCTCGAAGAAGAAGGAGGGAGGAGAGAAGAAGAAGAAGAAGCGGTGCCCCGTCGTCGCCGCCGCGTAAAGCCGTCAAAGGCGCACGCTCGTAAAGCGCCGGGAGGGAGAGGCTCGCTTTCGCAGTTTTGCGGAAGATCCGCGCGGTTTGTTCTTCGTTTTTTTTTGAGAGAGTGAGAGAGGGAAGGTAGGGAGATTCCGCGAGGATTTTCCTTTTCACGGAGAGTGGTGTTTTAATGCATTTGGAGAAGGGATGGAGAGTGAGGTATAGGGGGGATGATTCGCGCGAGTGGCGTATGTTGTAGGTGTGGTGATGGTGCTCGAGCTTTTAGAAATTGATGGAGAGTAAATACGTGTGGGGCTTTAAAGTCAGTTTTAGTGAAAGAAATTGAGATCCTGTACTAAACCGAGAGTCTGTTGTCTTTGGGAAGTATATTGTTGAGAATTAATAGTGCGTAAAGAATCATAGCTTTTACTGTCGATAAATTACGATTGGAATTGTTGATTGAGTAGAGAGACAGATTTCTGGAAAGAATTATAGTTCAGTTGTTATAACGATTTTATTACCCACAATTAGCTACGATACGTTATTAGCCTACAAAACCGAATACGAGACGTAATAATATAATAATAGGAAAAGAAACGAGTCCCTGTCATTTCTCCCTGGCATCACTAGTCCCGTTAATTACAAAATATTGTAAAGCTATGTGATAAAATGTGAGCAATATATGGCAAAGATATGTGGAAATGTTCTTGAATATATGGGAAAAGCATTTGCGATAATTTTCACATAGATGGAACGATTTAAAATCAATATATGGCAAAAATGTGGTTTCGTATATAATAAGCCACATATGGATCCATATGTGGCTCACGTTATATGGTTCTGAATTTCCCATATCTGAGCCATATATTACTCACAGCTGCAACGATACATTAGGCATATTACCTTTCTTTACGCGGGAAGTCATTGTCAATAATATACAATGTCAATTAAACTCATAAACACTCGTACTTAGACAAGTAGAGACAAGAAATCTTAGTCGAAAGATAGTAGGTACGCATGCAGAGCATTTTTGAAATGGCTTGGCGTAGGTAGATATACTTAATATGGTCTGGAAGGGAGTTGCACAAGTTCGCACCCTTTCCATATTATTATATTATTACGTCTTGTATTCGATTTTGTAATTAATAACGTGCATAGCTGATTGTGGGTAATAAAATCGTTACAACAACTGAACTATAATTCCTTCCAGGAAATTTATCTCCGCTCAATCGACAATTCCCATCGTAATTTTTCGAGACTAAAGACTATAATTCTATACGCACTATTAATTCTCAACTACTTTCCAGAGAAATCAAAACCGCCTTCTCAATCTTTCCGCACTCCACGACTAAACCAACACTCTAGCCATCCTCGTATATACTTCCCCTCTCCCGATTATCAATTTCGCACGACCGGCAATAGACTCTCGTCCTCTTCCCTCCACCTCCTCCTCAACTTCAGCTCTATAGGTACCTACCTAGCCGTGCGATCGAGCGCGTCAAAGCCGTCCGGCAGAAACTAATGAACATTAACAATCGATCGGCCGGCCTAATCGTCCTCGAGCGCGCGCGTATATATACCTACCGTACTGGCCGGACTTTGGCTTTGACGCGAAATTTGCGTTCGGCCGGAGTTATTTCGAGAGAGAGATATGTGAGTAGAGGAGATCGATTCCTCTGCAAAGTTGATGAGGGGTTTGTTATGGGACACCGGGAGCTGTGTTTTCCGAGTTTCGTGGTCTGGAGTGGTATCGGTAAGTGCGGAGGTTCAGATTCTTGATGGGCTGGTGGTTATAGTGCTGGTTGTTGTGGAAGTTCGAAATGTAAAAAAAGAGATAAATTACTATTATTGGAAAACATTTTTCGGCGAGGTCGATAGTTAATAATTTTCAGGAGAGATGATGAATCTTCGCTAAAAAAAACATTGTGTCACAAAGACAAATTTATACAGGCCAATTTTTCATCAAATTTGACCGGCAAACAGCTAAGTAGGGTAATCACTATAAATCTTCATATATACGATACAATGCATTGATCACAGCATGAAAAAAAAGAATATATTTTTGCAATAAAGATAAATATTAATTCTTACAATAGAGCAAAAAAGTATTTTTCTCAAAGAATTTTCACGATTACAAGTATATAGAAACTAAAACTTTGTCGCTCTATTAAACTTTTGCTCCCCATCCGAGAACAAATTACATGAAAAATATGGCAACATAGACTCTGAGTTAAACCCGAGAATCTACATTGAATCCGTACCACTGCACTCGCGAGTCTAAAAAGTCATAATTCAAAAGAAAATTGAAATTGTGAAAGTTGGGACGAAGTTAAAAGAAGGACGCTGCGACGTTCAAGGCAAGTAGAACGAGGTAGGTGTAACGATCAGACACTATAGCTCACTAACAATCACAACGTACCCAGATTATATCTCAATTCATTCTCATTAATCACCTAGAAACCCTGCATATACAAGCATACGATTTAAAATAAAAATCAAACCCATCATCAGCACTCAACTGTAGCCCCCTCCGGTACTCGAAACCGATATACCCTTCCACTTTCGCGATCAGCCGGATCGTCATTTAATTTCGCGCAGCCGCGGCGGGCCATTCATCACCGTTGTAGAGAGAGAGAGAGAGAGTGCGCGAATGCAGGAGACGTCCTCGCAAAGGACCAGCGCACGCGCGCGTCTGTAACTGATGCCTAAGCCCCCCTAAACTGTACAATGGCGCGCCGGCGAGCCGAAATCTAATTACATGCTCTGTGACGGCCACTCGATGGCCGGGCGTCAGTCCTCAGCTATATATATACCCAGCCAGTCCTCTGTAACTGTATGTGTGTGAGCGGCCTTAGAGGGTCGTTTCTTCGAGCGGCGCGGACGGGGGTGTAATGGGATTGCTATGACGGCTCTGCCGGCGCGCTTCGATCGGCGAACGGTATATGGTGTTAAATTGCGATTCGGGGAGGATGGGGGTGAGGAGGAGTGCTAGAGATGGGTATGGTGTGGATTAAAAAGTCGCGTGGGTGCTGATGGTTGGGTATGGATATAATGGGGTGTAAAGGTATATGGTTACTGTTATATTTTAATTAGTGTCAATTATTGTTTAACCTTTGAAGCTTCAAGTTCATCGAGATTTTACTGAAGAATCAAATTTATAACATACAATTTCGAAAGCTTCATAATTATTGTTTACCATCTGCATGTATTCCCGCTTTGAGTAACTGCTTTGAACCCTATCGTGGAAATAAATCTAACTTTATAGGCGCGGCTTGGCATTCAAATTAACTCAAAATTAAAACGTGTGAGGTCTGGACGTGAAGTTCATGTGATTGCAAAGTATTATACGACATCAGGCACGGCTTTATTGCTAGAATTAGATTTTACTTTTATTTCACGACGAGAGTAGTATATAATGTTTTATTATACAAATAAAAAACGATTTAAGTTTATGGTATAGGCAATTTTCCACTTCTCATTAATCAGTTATTATATAGACTTGTAATTTGCGAATATGTTATTTTAATTGAAAATCCATTGTAAAAGTTATATTACAATCGTTTGTAAATAATAATATGTATCTCATTAAACATTTAATTAAAATACCCGCGCGCGGTGCCCGAGCCATTCTTGAGCTGGTATATTATAATTTCGAAACAGGAGTATCGTAATGATACTCTAGCGTAATGAAATACGTCTACCGTTTGAAAGATAAAGTATCATTATTAATTTGGATTATTACGAGCGCGGCCATTTGATATATATTTGATCAAACGAATAGCTGCAACCGAAAACGGTATATATTTCGATAAATAATATTGTGCCTTTGGTGTAGATTATAATGAATTAATTAATTACTATGTTTAAATAATCAGGCTGAATATATATTGAACAACAAAAATTCGAGCGAATTATTCTAATAAATAATACGAGAACACGTTTGTTTATCGTATGCCGATAAATTTATCAATATGCTAATTAAGTCGCAAAAAAAGACGCCTCACCGCCATTCACCGACAACGACGTTAAGGATCTCCATACCCCACGACCAACTAGTAAATTATTAATTACTTTGATCGATAAGACTAAAAATAGGCTCCCATAATCATTATATCTAATGAAATTTCCCAATTCCGCCATGGCGGCCGATCGATGACCTCTCCGTGCCAATATTAGCGGACGCTACTTTATTTATAATTCCCCAAATTAAATTAGAATGACGTTAATAAATCATTTGTTTCCGTAATTAAGGCTCGCCATTTACCGGCGCGCGCTGCAATTCGAGCAAACGCACCTGTTATGTTATGAATTATTGTGTTGCGCGTGCGCTGGCGTTCGCCAGACACAAAGCGCGCGGGGGCGAGAGGGCCGCTTTTAATCTAGGATCATATTGATCAATCAAAACTCTGAATTGAAGGCCTTTTAGTGCGAGCGAGCGCGCCGATAAGCGATAAAACGCGAGAGTAGCGCGTGATTGATCATTTCCAAGTTATTAGGATTAACAGGTACATTTGTGAAATGAGGAAAAAGTTTTCGGCTTCGAGGATTAATTGCGACGCTTTTTGTGTTGTATTATAGGTAATTTTACTGCTAATTGGTATACAAGGTGGGTCTGTTTACATAGTGTTGTGTATTGTGCGTGCATGGTTACGCGTTTCACGATATATTGGATATTAATATATTACAATCAAATCTACGTAATACAGCTTCTATTATAATGTGTATTATACTTATATAAAATTCACGTATATATTAAGATATTACACGCGCTCTAACCTGGTTTCAATACGATAATCACTACCGAAAAAAATGTTGAATTTAAAAAATTGACGTTATTATGTGTTCATTAAGACCACGAAATCTTGAAATTCCTGCTCGATCGCCGAACTATTTTAATGTTTCCTTTTGCAAAGCACTTACAAAATACCTCTCTCTCTGTCTCACTCTTACATTCCAGCGTCAGCTCGAAACCAATTAACAAAACTCGAATACTCTCAATATACATAATTACCTCTTAAAAAGGCTAAAGTCTTATCTATACCACACTGGCTACCTGAAACCGCGTGTCTTATCGGCGCGCCTCATTAGTCCGGCCGCTAATCCCTTATCGACCGATCCATATTCGCGTTTCGAATGCTTAACGAGAGAGGGAGAGAGCCAAGAATAGTTCCCGTGAGCTGGCTTTTGCTCGCGCGTGAGAAACCGGAAAACGCGCGAGTGTAGAGCGTCCGACAATCGGCTCGCGTCCGCGATTATACCCGGCGCGGTTGGCTTGATTTCGAGGAAGCGCGCGCGGACGAGGAAGAGGAAGCACGGGAAAATGATGAAACTCGAGGTGGCGGGGAATGATGTGATAGTGGTGATGAACAGGCGTGAAAATAAAGGCAGAAACGGGTTTATTTTTTTTATATAGCTGTTGTTACTTAACTTTTGAAAGCTGACAGAGTAGCTGTAAGAATTTGTGTAACTGCACTTTATATTGACTTGAAAGGTGTAGCGTAGTACATTTAAGACGTCCAATTATGAACAGAAAATTTATTATTTTTCCTTCAACAATCATAATAACTCATAAATCGCGATTCAACATAATTCACTTTTCCTAGAACTACTATTATGCTTTTTGATTAGTTCAAATTTCCTTAGTTTTTATCTGTATGATCGATGATTAGTGTTTCTTCTAAATTTGAATTAATAAAAATCTGTTGAATAAATGAATATATGTATGTTAAATCAAAACGTATGAGTAGTTCTACAGAAAACATTTAGCATAACTGGGTACAAAAAATAAATTAAAATCATTTGTGGGGCACATATATCAGACCAGATTTTGATGGTTTTTTTGTTGAGCCATTCTGAATATAAAAAATCGTTAACACAGTGAATTTGGTGGCAAGCTTGTACTTTCGCTGTGCGAACGTTATTTTTCGTCATATTAAGTACACAAAGAGGGTCATGTTTTGCGGGTGTAAAATGTAACTTTACGCTCACTATATTAGGCGTAAAGTAAAAAATTGTAAAAGTTTATTTTTTGCTGATTTAATATAGTTATTATCGAACCATCGAGGCCAGCTTCACTATCATCACTATTTAACTAGCAGAAACTATAAATTTTTCATAATTTTTTAATGTATAAATTGTGTCCCCAAATTCACATTTTGTGCTTACCTCTTTGCATATCTTAAACCTATAACAAAACGGAAAATAATGTATGCACGACAGGTGTACAACTTTACAAAAAGTATTATATTTAAAAAAAATGCTACAAACTGACCTCTAACCTTTAAATATAAGTAAATCGTTTTACCGGGAAGAGTCCACGTGCACATAGATTTCAAAAAAAGAAAATGAAGCTAGAGAATATATTCGTTTCTTATCGGATGAACAAAATGTTGATTCGCTCAATAGTTACATGACTTCAAAGATGAGCGTAAAATATACTGAATTAACAGCAAAAACCCGCTTTGCAGTTTCACACTATTTTGGGTATTTTTCATTCATCTTTGTATTCATGTCACTTATGAAGGAATCTACATTTTTTCATTCGGTAAAAACCAATCGAAATCTCAAATTGGTTATTATATTTTCTTTTCCTGAAATACACGTGCAACTCTCCCTGACAGAATGATATAATGTTTGAAGAAAGTCATTTTTAAAGAATTTTTCGTAATCAAATTAACTTAACCTTTAGACTGCCGGAATTTAAACCTTGCCAAATTACTGTCTTGTATTAAGTATCAACTATATACAAAGTTCATGTCAGAGGCTTATATATAGGCTTTCTGGCAGGATAAAGGTTAATAATAAATTTTTTTAATTTTTTTAGAGAGATAATAACAAAAATATTCCAAGCTCACAAACGAAACAGTATATCTGCAAATAATCAAAATCTCCAACACTTTCCTAACCCTTACCCAACAACCTTCTTTCTCATTTCACCAAACCCTGCATTTCATCACCCACCTTCATCTATTCACGAGCCAACCAAACATCCCGTTTCCCCTTTCATTCTCTCTCTCCCGCACTTCCCGCTACCAAATCAACTCCGAACTGCATCTCCGATTACACCGTTCCTCCCGCGCCCAATCCGCGTCAGCTGCGTATAGCTGCGCGCGCCCGTCGAACAAAAAATCCGGGACGCGAAAATCGAGCGTGTCGGCTATACGCGCGAAACAGCGGAAACCGTTCCGGCGGTAGCGGCAGTGCGCATTAACGAGTGACAAGTGAAACGGACGCTTGCACTGCCGCGTGGAGAGAGAGAGAGCTAAGTGCAACTCGCGCGCCGAATTTATGTAGGCCGGGCGCGTGGTGCATGTTTCGGGAATTTTTTTTCCAGCCTGATAGGTACATTGGTTAGCGGCGATGGATCGTAAATTTTCTTACGCGTGTGATGGTTGGTGCAGTTATTTTTAGTTAACTTGATGCGGCACGATATACGATATATTTAACTTTTGAATTATTAATATTGTTACGAATGTATCAGATGTTTACGGGAATAAGGTTTGCATTATTGCTTGATGAATTTTTCAGGGAATATTAATTAGACATGTTATTGATACGCTTAAACGGGTTTGAATTATGCGCGCGATCATTTGGCTCTGCTTTTACTGATTTAATAACAATGTGTTTTACTAATGCTTCGAGGCGGGTATAATTAATTTATGGAATTTCATTAAGGTCCTCGTTCTACATTGAAGGTATTCCATATTGTAATTCTTATAAAATGTTATTTTCCCGAGAAGAGCGCCTGCGCTCAACCGGCTTCATAATCAGAAATTTAATTATTGGTTTAATTAATGTGAGTTTTCCTAAAAACGAATTTCATCTTTGGTGTAAATTTGTATCGAGTTCCAACCCTATAATAATTGCATTCCCATGCCATTATTTTTCACTGAGAAAACATTCCATGAATATTTGTATAGGGAGGTATGCGACAGTTATTTTTATACGAATAATAATTATCGTGATAATATGAGAACAACGGGTAACATGTCAATTTTTGAAAGGTTTTAGTTAACTGTGATAGTTTCGTATACTTCTATATGTGCAGCTAATTGATACTAACTAGGTCACGTTTCAGATATTTATCATTTTTTTCTCGTTTATCATATCTTTTTAAGACTGTCCTACAAGGTTTAATACCAATTATAGCAGTACACGATACCATATACAGTTAACTACTTACTTTCTATAAGTAACAATCCTCTTTTTTACCCATACCACCTCCATACAAAAATAACTTCTATTATACCAACTTCCACCGGATTTCCGCCACCCCAAACATCCTACAAAGCAAGTAGCACCCAAAAAAAAATCATCTCAATTCTCACTCTCTACTCTCGTCATCCATCAATTCTCCACACTAACCCCTGACGACTCGACTCGCACTCATATACACTCTCGCGCGTCGCGAAAATTGCCTCGAAAGCGCGCGACTCGCCTCTCCCGGCACTCTGTATAAGTGCAGAATGGAGCCACTCGGCCCTCTCTCTCTCTCCACGACGACGACGACAGGAAGAAGCGGTCGAGCTAAAGTGCCGCCGCTAATCGAGAGAAGCGCTCGGGGATAAAAGTACGAGCGAGCGAGAGAGAGAGAGAGAGTGAGGAGAAGCGGGCGGGAGAAAGACAAAAAGGAAGGAGGGAGAGTGGAAAATCGCCGGGATGGACGTATAATGGAGAGCGTTAATTTTCGAAATGAAAACGAGACATCCATCTTTGGGTGAAACGCTCTCGCCTCTCTCTCTCGCTCGCGCGCGAGAAAGAGGCGCATTAGAGTAATGAATTAATTTCCATCCGAGCGTCGCGCCTTTTCCGCTCTTTCTTCTCTCCGGCTCTTCCGCTGTACATATATATAGCAAGTGTATATTATACGCGCTGCTTCGCTACCTTTTCTCGCGGCTGCATCGATTCCTTCCACACTCCCCGCGCTTATATTTATATCGCATTTATTCGCGGGCTGTTATCCCTATTAGTTCGACTCTCTTTCTTCCTCTCCTTATTTAAAGCGGTCTTATCTCGGCCGGTGGCCGGGATTTAGAGTCTATTTTCTTAATTATAACCGAACGTCCGGGGGGAGACGAGGCGGCGGTATAGCGTGACGTCGTCGACGAAAGTAATGTCCGACTAAAAGGATCTCCCTCGAGAATGATGAGATGGAGGTGGGAGGAGAAAGAGAGAGAACGGCGATGGACTATTTAGTAATTGCGCCATTTGCGTTGTCGCGCGCGCGCGCGGTGTAGAGGCGAGAAATAAAGAGTGGCTTGGTGTGCGGGAACAATCGGGGGGCGATGAAGAGCCGTTTTACTTGAATTTCTTTCTCGCAGGTGGCCGCTCTTCCTGATTGCTTGGGATTAGTGTACTTTTTTGAGGTCCTTAATCGGGATTAATTTTATTAGGGCGTTATTTCGTTTGTTTGGTTTGGTAGAGCTCGTATTTGTTAAGTAAAGATAAAATGTAATAGATTATTTGTACGAACCTGGCTTGGTTTCATGCGGATCTTGTAATTCAGAGTAATAATATGTTATTAGTCTACTATATTATACTGCAAATCATCAACTTATTTATATTTTATACTCATTAGTTCTTGGGCTACCGAATAAACCTTGAAGATATATCAAAACGAGCTGAAAAAAACAACCTTTGGTGGTTGATTCGATCCATCAGGAAACTTCCATCAAAACGGGTTATTTTCGAATCAATCGTTCCCGTGAAATATGAATTTCGTAAAAATCGTATATAATACGTAACGCACGCGCGCGCGGTAATGAGCCCCGAGGCCTTTTTTTGGCCGAGCTAATTTTACGGCTCATTAGCTCGGAGTGAAAACGGCGACTTTTCATCGCTCGCGCCGCGCTGAATGAAGAGTTATTACCGGGCGGTGCTCTCTGGCGAGATCGGCCGTACACGAAGAGGAATAGAAAGGAAACGAATTACTAACTGGCCGAGAGAAATAACGTTTTTATTGTCTTTTAACAAGCGCCGACTGCGTTCATCTTTATCGAATGAATTGTAACGTTTAAATAAATTTTTAAATAATGCATAATTTAGAAAGAAAAGAGAAAATTTTATAACAAAAGAATATATAAACATCAATTTCTGGTTAACTGGGAGTATTTTTCAAAGATTCATGACCGAAGGTATAATCTTGAATACTCAATGACATTACTTATGTTTTTCCGCGAAAACTTTTTCATTTTAACATTTTAGATCTACTCGCCGTGCGCCAACTAAATTGACAGACAAAAAATCTTTTTCAACATTTTACGACGCTTGCGCGTAATTAAATTCTTAACTGTAGTTCCAAATTACTTTTCGCCGTACGCGCGCGCGCGCGCATGCTATATACACGCCGCGGCAAATTCAAAAACTTTTAATGAAAAATGCACGTTACAAACATACCCGAATGTCTCGCACACATATTATATACGTAGACGATATATCCCAAAGAAACATTGAAAGGACACCTCACCTCTGCGTTTAATAAACACGCACAAACGTTTATACTAGCCGGGCGCTCGTGTGCGCTTAATTTCTCGCAACTATAATTACGTGCAATTTCGCGGGCGGCGAGCCTCGAATGTTATAATTAAAAGACGCTCCATGCTTTCCATAATAATGTCAAAGAAGCTCCTAAGAAGAAACTCCCTCGTTCTCTCACGCAACTTTTATGCCTCTTTAAAAAAAAGAAGAGAGAGAGAGAGAGAGAGTGCGCAAGTGAGTCAACGAAAAAGCTTGAACGAAGGGAGAGAGAGAGAGAGGCTGAACTTTGGGGGATCCGAGGCAGCGCTCGAGAATAGCCCCGAGCTCGTTAGCGTATTCATGGTTTTATGGAACAATTAACCCTTTGAGGGACAGTTTAATTATAGAAGCGATTAAACATCTTAACATATAAACACACGCGCGTTCACTGCGCGAAAGCCGAGGTGGCAGCTCTATCTCTCTACCGTGCGCATGCTGCGCAAGATATGCTGCTGCTGCTGCTCCTGCCAAGAGGGGAATAATAATTTCGGGGACGCGATGAAATTAGCGCGCAAGCCGGGATTCGAGTGAGTTTCGCGGCGCAAAATTTTGAGCAGTATATAGTGGTAGTGAAATTTGCCGAAAGTGCGAGGCTGAGATGTCTTGTACCTAAGTGGAAAAATAATGTCATGAGGATGATGAAAATCTGGAAATTTTTTTAATATATTTTTATTATTTGAAGTTTTGTAAGTTATAAGAGATGTGAATTGTTTGAATGAAACGTTAATTATTATAACAACCGAGTTATATCTGAAATCTTAGAACAGACGATAATTATCGGTTTCGCCGCTAGATGGAGCGCGTCAATATATCATTAAAATAGCACGGCAAGCTTGATAAAAGGCTCGGTAATTTTATTCATGACTACCGTATATTGACATTTATTCGCATTGACATTAATTATAGCAGTGACTGACTACTGATTTTGAACATTCTTCTTCGATCGTATAAAAATTAACGCAACCTTCGTGAAATATACTACACGCTAAAATACACCGACTTTAAACGAGCTAAAACTACCAAACCAAAACAATGCTGACTCTATTCTTCTGCCTGTACTTTTACGGCACAGTTGGCTTGTATCTATTCCTCCTCTTCTACACGGACCTCGTCGAGGACATGGTGCGGGAGACGCTACCGGCTCGCCACGAAGACTAACGACAGTAATAACCTTCCAATCCCATCCATCTTCAAAGTGCGCGCACGAGCTAAAATCCCTACTCAAAGCAACGGAGCACCCCTCGCAGCAAGAGGGACAAAAAAAGGAGCAGGAGAAGAGAAGAAAACACATATACCTCCAGCTCCGAAGAAAGCCTTTCAAGCGCCAGCGCCGCCGCTTAATTATTTTAATGCACACGCTCCGTGTGCTCGTGTGTGTGTGCCTTTCCCTTTGACCAAGACGCTTCGACGCACGGCTTTGTGCACGCGCTTTTAGATTTTCGCGGCACGCACGCGTGCGAAAGTCGCGCCGCCGCATGTTATTAGTATGTTAATTGCCGACGGCTATATGAAGGAGGAGGAGAGAGAGAGGAGGTATATAGAGAGAGGAGGTGTTGATAGAGATTGAGGGTAAAGGGCGAAAAGGAGATGTGTGTATTTTCGATGGAAATTGGTTTTTTGAAAGGAGACAGTAGTGGATATGGTTTTGTAAGGAGTGCAGTGAGATGGAAATTAATTAAGTTTGACGAAGTGATATGGTTAATGATTTTGGTCTGAAATATTGAGGAATGTGTTTGTTAATGATTTGTAAGTGTTAAATCCAACGTTGATTGTGAGTTAGAGTTGAAAAAACCGTTGAATTCATTTGTCATTCATTTTTTTTTTTTTAACAGATGCAAATAGAGTTGTAGCAGTAAATCGCGTGTATTGAGACAAAGTGTACGATGTAATTTATAGATAACGAGCTAGTCAATAATTCGAGTAATCAATACAAGAACCTCGCTGTAATAGGATTGCATACGACCATACATGAGCGAACGATGTTGATCATCAAGACTAAAAATTACTCTTGCACCGCCGAAGCATCCCTGATTACACAAGAACCTCATCACTACCTGAACGAAAAAAACTAAGTAATACCCCCGTCGTACACACAAAAAACCCTAATTATTACATAAATTTTCTTAATTACGCATTTGATTCGCTGATAGGACGAAAAAAAAGACCCCATCGCTAATGGCAATCACCGAGCCGAGCTGCTGATGAAAATATATCGTCTCTCCCAGCTCCGCGCGTAGCCGGCGATGATTCCTTTTATTTTTCCGTGCGAAGCGCGCCTCGTGAGTCGTTGAGAGCAAACGACATCTTGGCGAGAGCAGCGGACGGGAACAGGACGATTGCGCAGCTGATCGCGTCGTCGTCGCGATCAAAGTGCTCGTTGGGTTTGCAGGCTGTGAAAGGACAGTTTGGATGATTGTGAGCTGTTTTGTTGGGGCTTGGATTGACAGAAGAATCGGAAGGAAAGTGGACATTCGTCAATTTAACAGACGTAGTTCTTTTTGTGAATGGGGCGTAAAAAGTATGGAGGAAACTATGTTTATTCGATAAAATTTACTACCTAAAATAGGGAACGAACATATATCTGATTGGATTATAAATGGTATACTGTTACGAGAAAATTTGTTATTAATTCACAAAATTTTATTAAAAATTCGGAAATTTTTTCTCATTTTATAAATAATTGTATTCAAATTGTATACACATTGTAAATGATCATTTTTTAATAAAAAAATGTATAGACATTTTATACCTATAATTTGTATATGACCGATTCCATCTCAAATCGTACGGGCTTCCCGGGGTCATCTCACCAATCAATTTCAAATTGAAATATGTTATTCCTTATTAAAAATAAAGAGATAAATATTTTTTTATTTTTCGATTAGACCAAAATAACTCATTTCATGTAACTTTTTAAGATAAACTTTAAAATGACTTCCAGCGGCTAAATAAAATTAAACTTGCTAGTATTTCAATGATTTTTGGAACTTTTTTTAGCTTTGCAAGTCATTTGATGTTCTTTTCGATGCTCTTTCATAGCGTGCCAATGTTTTTCTAAAATAATACAAACTAACCTAGAAATCGCCAATTGAAAAAAAAAATTCAATCTTGATTTTCTCAAAAACCCCATGTTTTTTTGGCTGAAATTTTTTTGAGGGATAGCTGATGATAAGACCTAAATTTCATGCCATATGGGACTTTCCACTTTTGAGTTGTATGGGAGAAAAAAAAAAAAAAAATTTCTCGACTTTTTCGATTTCTATTGCATTATTCGACATGAATCTTAGAGAAAAACATTCTTTTTTGAACAAATATATATTTATTTAACGGTCTAATACAATTACGAAGCACAACTTCATGTTTTTTATTTACAACTTACGCACAATAGATTATAAACTACATCATAAATCAAAATATTATTTATACGATTTGCAGTTTTTTTGTAATTAAATACCTTAATTAAATATTTTTATAAATTTTTTTGGTGTATAGATCTATATATATGAAAATTTATCGCTTTAAAGTTTTATCGCAACTGTTTGATAGTTGCTAACGACCAAGCTCAGAATTGTTGATAAAACTTATGCTAACGTATAAGAAAGGGGTTATATGTTTCAAAAATAAAGA
>UXGD01002001.1:0-29341 GCA_900474315.1 Torymus auratus
ATACGTATATTATATTATATATTGATAGTTTTTACAACCATGGAATCAATACAAATTAATTCAAACGCGAGTATATATACATTAATATAAAAAATAATAATAACATGCGCGTTAAAAATGAAAATTTCTTCTATGTTTATTATATCATACTTTAATCAATATATTATAATAAATAGTTTCCTTTACAATAATACCAGTTTCGTAATAACAACACGGACCTATATCATACCTTTTCTTTAACTTTCTTACGAACGGGACTTTACTCGGTACATATACAATTATTATTGATTTGTTTTAAACAAACTCTTGTTCTTCTCTAAGATAAATCATCCCACCTCCCGAAACAATATTCAATGCAATGCAAAATAATCCATACTACACCACTTTCACGAACATCATCGTATATAGTGCCGCGATAAGAAGTCATCGCATCGCTCGGGCGCGCGTCGATATGAGACAGCGGCCGTCGACCCCCGCACGTCGCGTGAAAAGCACAGCTCGCGTGATACAACGCCGCCTGCGTCAGTGTGCGTACGTTCATATACAACGTAGAGAATCGACCCTGACCCTCGAGAGTTTGCGCCCTCCGCGGGAAAAACTCGAGTACAGAGAGAGAGAAGGAGAGCGCAAGAGAGATTTCCACCCTCGCGCCGCACGAAATCGATTTCGCCGAGGCTTTTATTGCTCTAGCGCGCGACGCACCGGAGATGTGTGCGGTGAAATAGTATATGTGCGTGTGTGTGGAGGGGATCGTTCTAGTGTCGTGTGGTGAGATCGGGTGCTGCTCGAGATGATTTTTGGGATGGTTTTTATAGTTTAGAAGCAATATTGTTAGGTTGATAGGATGTGTGAGCTGTACGTGAAAACAGCGATGAATACACCGAATAAGAAGGTACAATTTTGTAACAATGGTGTGAATAAACTTCGAGTTGCAGGACATCAGTACATATACTTTTTTCTCTTTTTAAGAACGAGTATATTATGAGAGTCATGTGAATCAAGTTTGCTCTCTGCGAACGCGCTTCCATTGTACGAAAAGTTGTACACAACTTTGTGACAGCTCATTGCAATGGGTACTTTACAAAAGTACATTGCATTATAAAAGTATGTACAAAAGTGCCATAAAATGAAACTTCACGATGTTATTTTTAGTGCATTCTGAATTATGAAATAATAATGCTTGTGACATTCAGTGTCGATAAAGTATCGACATCGAACAATATTATTGAATATTTTACTGACTTTATTACTACAAGTTTTTAAATTCAACATTTTTGAAAAAGAAAAATTTCTATCGCGAAATTATACCGTGATTGATTGAATTTTAATATTCGATATAAAGACAAGTAATAAACATTATATTGGAAAATTATTTGCATTATAATATTTGAAAAGTACAATAACTAACATGAAATTAAGTATAGAATATATTATAGAAATATATTTTAATACTTGGCAATTTTTATGAAAATTAAATTCAGTAAAAAAAACCTTAATTTTGTGGAAAATAAATAATACTTCAAGCGCGATGTTGCATTATTATAAGTTACAAAACATTTCATCGTAGCGGAAAAGCAACTGCATCTTTCGTGATAATTTTGCGATTATGAAATTCCTCGTGAAAGAGATGCGCGCGCGCGCGTTTTCATTATAAACCAAGTATAAAGCAATTTATTATTAAAGTCTGCGTATTTCATACATGATATTTTAATCAGATTTAATTACTGAAGTTTTCAGAGCGGAAAAGTAAGCAATCTGCACTTGAAACTATCTCCAACGGAGTATACTTTTAGTGCGTGCAGAATGTTTTTCCAACATCGTCTTTAA
The DNA here is from genome assembly GCA_900474315.1 of Torymus auratus. Classification (NCBI taxonomy): domain Eukaryota; kingdom Metazoa; phylum Arthropoda; class Insecta; order Hymenoptera; family Torymidae; genus Torymus; species Torymus auratus. Next base: position 1,828 of record UXGD01002001.1, read on the forward strand.
TATTATTTAATTTAGCGAGAACGAGCCGTATTATTAAAATATAAATGCTCCGAAATAGATTTTAATAAAAGTTATCGTTGTTGCTCAACTAATTTGTGTTGTTTTATAATTAAACCTTTTACCAAACGTTATTACGAGTAAAATTTTAAGAATTTTATTAATACGATGAGTTTAATTGCACTGTTGTTGAATAGAACTTCGTTTGCATTTAGATGAAATCATTTACACAAGCCAAAAACATTTAAATACAAATTACAGATATTTCAAAATGATAATTCTGTTTTATACACCACATTTTTCACTTTACAACTTGCACATTTCAACAATACATCGTTTATCTGGCATCACGAACACATCAATATTTACATCGGTTGCCATACACCATCGTACCAACTTCACCACTATTCAACAGCGAAAATAGACTCATCCCAATTAAAGCTATAAAAAGCCAAACTCCCAAAACAAGCACGATCAATAACAATCCTCATTCGACATCCGTATCCCTCAATGAACTCCGAAATCGAATCTCTTGGCCGAGCGTCACGCTAGCGCCACTATGCGTGCGCGACACACCTTCCCGTCATAAACAAACAGACAAGAGGAGAGCTCTATATCGTCAAAGATTCATATCGTATAATACGCACCGCTCCCGTGCTTGCCGCGAGATCTGCAAAGTAACGCCCATAACATATTCGGCCCGGCGAGAGAATATATCAGCGTACCTATAATATCGATCGCTCGCTACAGCACAAGTGTGTTGCTGCTCCTCCTGCTTACTGCGCACAGCTATAGGTATATAAAATCTCTATAAGCAGCAGTGCAGAGCACGCCCGCGCGCATGCATATAGGTAGGTATAGAAGCCGAACCGGGGGAGCGCGCACACAAATCCCTGGCGAATTAGACACGGCGTTGTGTGTGTGACCTTGCCGGGCTCTGCGCCCATCCACGGGACATTTAAAAAGCCGGTAGTGGCGGCGGCGGCGGCCATTCCACGCGCTATAGCTCCCTCGTCCTTCTTGTCCGGCCCGCGGCCGCCGGTCCTCTTCTCCACACACACACACATCATGGCAGACACATACTAGAATTATGTATATATATATATATGGAGGAAGAAGCACACTCACCGATCGAAAGGACTCCTCTCCGCTGGTATAGACAGACACCGGCGCACCACTGACTTATCAACACAAGTATGTATAATACCTTACTCGTCGGTCCACGCGATGGGGGATGACGAGCGAGAGTAAGCGCGCGTGTCGTGTGTAAAATGTATGTATGTGTGCAAATACTGGGGGGACAGGTGTGTATGTATATATATGCAAGTATATATTGTTGCGGGAGAGGAAGAGAGAGAGGCTCGCAGCTCGAGGTTCGTCGCGCTACTGCCGACGTCGGGCTGCGCGCGGGAGAAAGAAGGAGCCGTCGGCGCGCGAGGACATACACGGGGCGCCGCCGCACAGAGTTGGAATAGTGGGGGGGAGGACGATATACGGCTGGCGCGCGCTGCCGCAGGGACGACGCGCGGTGTAGGCGTTGGGGCTGAGATTTTTTTTTTTTTTTTTGTACTGGGAGATAAGAAGAGAGATTCTATATAGGTGAAAAGAGGCGGTGTTGAGAATTTATATTGTCGAGGGAGCGTGATAAAGGGGGTTTTGGCTGTATTGTAGTTTGACTATGGGTCGATTAATGTGACATAATTGTGTTGTTTATTGATTTTGATTAAAGTTGATTGAAATTTGTAATATTGTAATTGAGAGAGAAGAATTGAAGTTTTAATATTGTCATGATAGGAACTGCAATTATAGAATATGCAAAATAACCACTCCAATATAGGCGTCGATACTAAAAAGAAATTTAAATTTACCTTTTTATTTGATTATGCAATTGGCCGAGATCGTAGTGGAGTTAAAGTAAATTGTTAAAAACAAATCAAAAAAGCAAAATGTAATTTATAATTGTTACCAATTAAGAATAATCAGAAGTCGTGAGCAATTTAATACAATTTTTACTCGACAAAGAGATGAAAAACAATAATTTCGAGGGCCTGCATTACGTGCATAGTAATCATAACCGTGCAATGCTCTTAATGATACACTTCTTTACCCACTTTTTCACCCACTTCCGTTCCAACTATGTAATCGCGATATAACTTGCCACACTGATCATCTCCGGGGACAATATAATTTACTTTTTTTTTTTAAATGTCAACCCCTCCATTACCTCTACTTTGCAATATCTTTTTTGCTATCGCCAAGCGGTTTTATTTTTTCTATTTCCTGAGCATCTATAACAAAAACCATTTCAACCAATAAGTATAGTCCTTTTGAACAAAATTTTGTTCTGGAACTTTAATTATCATGAAAAAGCAGTGTTTTTTAATTTCCAATTGTCTTGATATAAAAACATTCAATTATCAAAATAACAAATTTTATAGAAGTAAAGTTTAAAAAAAATCATTAAAATCGAAAATTTATTCAAAATAGGTGATGGGAACTGGAAGATGCAGATTTGTATATATATTTATCTTATACGTAACAAATATTATATTATACAACAATTGCTCATGCTCGTATAATAAAAACCAACAGCAATGAAGACAGATTTCATATTTTGATTTTATACGCAAGTTAAATGTAAAATCTTCTTACATATATAGGTATACAGATAATTCTAATAAGCCAGAAACAACTAAAAAATTACATCAACAACGCCAACCATGAACCTTTCATCTACCACGTCGAGAAGTGTCCCTTTGCAAAGGGGCACCGTTCCGCTTAGCACACGGCACTGTGGCTTCCAGGGTGGTGTGCGCGCGCGCGCGAGTAGTGGGAGGACCAGAATGTGCATCGAACTCGCTCGGAGAGCGGGGGGCGGTGAACCCGAACGCACCGCCGCCGTTGTCGTCGTTTGCTCTCTTTGTCATTCCCCCGCGATGCCGCTCTCTCTCGTCTTCGCGCGCGCGCGCAGGAAGTATAAAGCTGCGAGTATCGAGTATAACGCCGATATTTCCTCCCTCGGCGCTTTTAGGTTCGGAGAGGAAATGAGCTTTCGGAGTAGGTCGGGGCTTTTTGACTCGTAGATACGGTGGTAATAGAGGGAAAGTGTGAAGCCGTTGTTCATTTACAAAGGGGAGGTGTGATTACTGGGTGGCTTTTGGTTTTATATATTTTTTTGAGTCGTTCGTATAGAGAAAAAAGGTTTGATAAGGTGAAGATTGTCAAACCTCGAACGATGTTTTGGCGGTTTTTAATGCAATTTACTAGAAAATAGATATAATGATTTCGCTGCCAACATTGAGTCGACGATAAATTACAAATATTACTGTAGCTGGTTTGAATTTAGATATTTATCGCATGTATACTTGTATTTAATTAGCAAAAAGAAAAGAGTAGTTTCACAATTACAAAAGTGACTGTTAATTAAGAATGTATAATTATATGTACTATAAAGAATGAAAAGTTGATGAATTCACCGCAATGTGCAGCACGTAAATCAATTCCACTATATTTTAAGCATGAGTTTTTACACGTTTCGGTTTTATATACATTGCGTCTTCGTTAAAATCTTACACTCGAGAAATTATTTTACTTTATATTTCACGGGATACTAACGAAAAAAACGGACGCATTCCAACCAAGACCGATTTTTTTTTTCTAACCGCTCTTGAACGGTCTCAAAAGATCAAAATCGTTGAATATTCATTACACTTCCATTGTTGCAATCCCCAACGCAATAAATTATATCTCCTCAACAACTTAATAACGGAAGCAATAAAAAGTAGGCAACGAAAAAAAAAAAGAAAATTAGAAGAAAAAAAAACTCACCTACTCCACTCCCCCATTGTTATTGCTCACCTTAAAACTATATTACAATGTGTAAGTAGATAATATAGACAAAATCATCGACCCAAGCGCCGTAAGTAAAAAGAAACTGCAATCGTTTAAAGTCAATCCACGCGAGAAATCCAACTCCCCGAGCGCGCAATTAAACGCTGTATTAGTTTACTTCTCGGCGCTGGAAGCAGCATCCACAAGTGCATCGTGAACACGCGAATGCAAGCGATACGCGGGTTGAAGGCTATATACATCTGAGCGCGTGCAGCGTCTTCAATTACGGAGGCACGCGTATTATATGCGACGACTTTATAGGACAGCTTGGCTTTTTATGGTGCGAAGTGATTTGGGATTTTAAAAATATATGCCAGCGCGCGTGGACGCGAGTAAGTAGGATAATTCGGTTTGTCGCGTTAAATGACGTTTAAATAGGCTTGTTTATTGGTTGATGTATATAAAGGTGAAGGAACGATAAAGTAGAAATGAGCAGAAGAAGTATCGTTATGACAAAATAGTATAACTCGATGAGCAATATTACAAAAAAGGGGATACGAATTTTAATAGAGAAATATAAAAATACAAATCTCTTGAATATTGTTCTGCCGATTTTTTCCTTCTGTATATTTCGAGTGTAAAAAAAAGATTTTTTTTTCAAAATTTTCTTTAAAGATTTCAAAGATAAACTCCAAAGTCGTGCATTTTTCCAAAAGATATCAAACAATCTTAATCAGAGAACTATACTATCCTCGTCGCACATTCCTGCACCAGTCCGTTCACTCTGCTCCGTCCTTCTTATCTCTCCGCCTTCTTCCACGTCGCTCGCCTCAGCAGCCGCTCGGAAACACTGTTACACGCGCAATAATTTATATATATAAATCGGCATACATTAGGCACGCGCGCGCGTGTAAGCCACACAGGCGCCGACTAATTAATTGCGAATTAATTAGCCGCGTGGCCGGGGGCGTGACTAACTAGCGCCGCGAACGCGCGTATATATGATTTCTGGAACGCGCGCCGAGTTTTTGCGTGACGCGCGCGTGCATCGCTGGATGAAATTCGATCGGTGCAATGCGGTGTGGGGGTATTGTGGTGTATATGGGCGAAGAGCCGATAAGGGCGCGAGAGAGAAGTGGACGGATGTATATAAGTGAGAGGACGTGGAGGCGTCGAGCCATTGTTCTGGCGTGTTAAGGGTTTGCCGTTGAGTGTCGCGGCTCATGTGGAGTGTGGATCGGGATTTGTTCGGTCGTGATAGGTAGTGATGAATAGCGTGAAAAAATTTTATTAGAAAATTCGTAATGATTACATTTGTATACTGAGTTATTATTTCAAATGACATAACAGATAATTAAGTAAAAATATTTAATAATGTAATGTACGAAATCTTATGTAGTATAACTTTATATCAGTATAAAAGTAGACTTTTTTATATTTCACGAAACGTTGGAAATTTTTGAAATAAGCAATTTGTTCAGTGTACCATAACTATATACATACGAAAACCGTTCGCTGTAGAAGAGTGGCTGCACCGTTAGCCTAAATTTAGATGAAAGTGATGAACTTTTTTGAGAACGAATTCTCATTTAAATATACGAAATAAATTAAATTTTAGTTTTACATAAGGTCACTGATCTTTCATTTAATACATAGAAATATAAATCATAGTATAATATTTCGCATTATGTATAGTGTATTAGATTACCGTTTAGAATTGATCCGCGTAAAAGTCAAGCATTTCGAGTGAAAATCCTTTATTCGCCGGAGAAAATCTCTTATCGGATACTTGAATTAGTTATATGCGTGCATGTACAAGTAAGTTTTTGCGCACTCTTCAACCAGCAGATGATATCTTTAGCCATTTCTACAAGTGAAAATTCACTGAGCGCACTATGAAGAGGAAAGTTAAAGTAAAATTAGCGTATAATTGTATGTTCTCGAAAGAGATTACATATAAATAATAGTGGAAAGAACAAGATTTCATTAACGAAATAAAACATTTAAAAATATATACTTTAGCTAATACTTTAACTACTGTACGTCAGTGCATTACCGATTAACGCAAATTACGAAGAATTGTGTATTGTATATTACGACATATTTAGAATATAGAAATAAATGTTGCCCTTGTGGCTAATATTGAAAAATTTATAAGTATGTTCACAAACGTTTATGTAAAATCTATCTCGGGCACCCACGACAACAATTGACGCGTCAAACCGGCTCTCTCTAATACACTCCACCAACCGCGTAATGCTCAATAATTCCCGGCGGCGGAAAATCCTCGCATCACGCGCGTGGAAGGCGGCGCAAGTCGGTGACGCGTGGCAAAAAGCTCGTTAAATCCGTTTCCCCGCGGGAAATCTCGTCGCAAAAAAAGCCGACACTATACTCCTCTCCCTCGCCGCTCTCGAGAGTTTCGGCCCGTTACGGAACAGGTGCGAGGCCTGCTCCACTTTCCGCGTGCGCGCGCGATCAGCAGCGTATAAGGATTCGAATGGGCGCGCGAACTGCGAGAGCTTGTATGTACATAGATATACTTATAGGTTTACTTTGGATGCGCGAAAAATGTGGCTATTGATGGATGAGCTGAGTGGTCGTGCCATAGAGTTGGCCTTGACAAACGGGTATATCGTCTGCTTAATTGGAAATGCTGTTTTTACGCGGCTGATGACAAATTGAATCGAGAGGAGCGAGAAAGTGTTACCCGTACGCGCTTCTATTTTTTATTGTTACGTGTTATTTAGTTCTTTGATTTATTTTTGTCGTTAAAATATTTGTTTTTCTTTAATAATATGTTAGTTTTTATAGGCTGCCTATATGCGTGATTGGCTGGCTTTTCTCACGTAATCTTTTTAGTTTGAAGGGGGATTATAACTTTATTAAATAAAATATATGGGCGTGCCGTAATTAGTAAATCGGTTGTTGTACCCTTATGCATGTATGTGGAGGGGGATACCGGGATGTAAAATCCGAAAGGTTTCTACGTTATTAACAACAAAAGGAGTAAGTACCTACGTGAGAAAAGCCAGTCAAGGAATGAAACAAAAGAAATGTTCGAGTTAACGAGACAAATCGTCATCAATAAATCTTTTTGAAAAAGTTAAGTATTGTATTTCTTGCTTTTCTTTAAAAAGATTACACAATCTTTAATTTAAATATTCACATTTATGTTTAACTCTTAGTTTGTATATATAACTATCATGCTTATATTACTCGTGCAATTGTAAAGATAAATTGTACAAACTATGTTATTCACACAAAAGGTTCTTAAAATATATTTCTCGGCAATTCTTTTTCTTTAATTTCGGGCATATTTTTCATATAAAAGTCATCATAATTGAGTAAATATTAGAAGAATATAATATTGGTCTTAGCTCTGATTCTAATAACAATTATTCGAAATTGTACAGTACCTACTCGGTCATCATAAACTCTATTACCGACTAAAATAATACCAAACGAAAACTTCATTGAAAATCGTAATCGCAAGAATAATTTTAATTACACACAGATTGAGCATAATACAACCTTGCACTAAACCAACTCTGTACCTACCTATAGGCCGTGCGCGTCGACAGCGAAAAGTACAGCGCGTTTCGCGAATTTCGCACTCTCACACACACACACATATCATGACAGGCTGTGACTTCTGCGAACGTTTTTCTCTCCTACTCCATTTTGCTCATTGTTCGGTCTAAGTACGCGTGCGCGCCTTTGTGTCGCACTATTTTTCCCCGCGACATTAATGCAGAGCTCATCAGACTTTTGAATAGACAAAGGTGATGTGTGTGCAACCGTCGCTTAATTACATTTGACAGCGCGCGCGCGCGCTCTGCTTATAAGGTCCGAATATTATTTATATGACCGTGCTGTGTGCCTCTGTGTTTATACCGGGAAAGGATTGCTCTCTATTATACATGTGTTTCTTGCGCGCGATTTTTCTATTTTTACATGCAACGAGGACGAGCTTTTGTTCCTCTTGTGAAGTGACATTGGAGATACACCTACTTTAATTAGTGCAGTGTTTATAATAACGATAGCTTTGCTTCTAAGATGTACATAATTCGCATATTGTTTATAATATTATAGAACTGAAAACTCAAAAATGAGACCTTATGCCATCGTTAATAAAATTCCATTATTTTAGAGAAGAATTTTAATTGATATGCATTCTGTATACGCTATAAATTTTGTTATAAATAGAGTTAGTTTTAAATAATTCTAGAATTATGTATCCCCTTAGATTGTATCATAAGAAAGTCTCCACCTTAAACGTAACGCTCGACAACTTTCTATGCAAATGCTCTTCTTGTACATCCTGCACCATAAATATACGACTTGGTTTAAAAATTTTTGTATTCTTAATAAGATGTAAAAATAAAGTATTTCGAATCCTAATTTCGTGTCGAGGCAAAATTTAAAAAGTATAATATATATATTTAAACAGTACTATATTTAAAAAAAAAAAAAATAAAAATGTGCTAATAATACATTGATTATTACTATTGCTATGTTTCAATAATCTAAGTGGGTATAAAGTACCCCGAAGTGATTACCGATTTAATTATTAAAATCCTGTGATCATTTTAAGAAAGAATGATAAAATTATAACATAAAACTTTTGAAAAAATACTGTCGGAAATTAAACATCGCTAATTGAAAACCGAAGTTATATTATCATCATGTTTTGTTCTAGCTCTATAAATCATTTTCCCGAAATGACGGATTGTTGTTTCAATTAACAAAACACTTTGCCTCCGAATTCCCACCATAAATAAACGAGAACCAAATTAAATTCGTAGTCATTGAAAAACAGCCATCATCATATATAGCAATTTCTCTAAACCATCATATACCACTCTCTGTCCATTATTCTTTCCCAGCACGCGCGTGAACATTGAAAAACGAGAAGAAGGCACGCGCGTGCGTTATCGGCCGTAACAGGCGAGCAATTAGAAGTAATTAGAGAAGGGAGACGCGGCAATCGATGCTGCTCCCCGGCTATATATGGTGGTGCCACCGGTGGATTAGTCCCACGAATCGTGGTCATCCGCGTTATCGCCGCGGTCGGTTTGTTAGCCCTCGCGCAGGCGCTATTTCCATTTGAAAATGCGGACATTTGTTGAAGAGAAGTTTGGATTTTGTGAAGGTTCAACATTATATTTTTGACGATATATGATACTCAAGTAATGTAATAAACCAACCGTATATTACATTGTTGTGAATTAAATACACATAATGAAAATGTCGAAAATAATACAATGTTTGTTGATTTTATGATTTTAATATTCAAGTATAATAGAGAGATTTTTTACTTCAAATACTACACTCACATTCCCCATAGGCATCCTTCAATATTTGTCCGGCACATCAGGCGGATCGGAAGTGGGTATACAATCGAAGCGGCCGCGACGTGAGTGGAATCGACGCACGCGTTTGGCCGCTCGCCAGAGAGATTTTACACTCCGACGACGGCAGCCGATCGTCTCGGACGAGCGCGTCGTAAAAACGCGCTAATTAGATAATGAAAGGGACGTGCGGAATTGCCGATCAGCGATTTTTCGCGCGGCAAGTTTTTCTGCAGATGCAACCTTGCGGAGCTATTGTAGCGTATTGAGAGCGAGCTTCTTTCGCTTTTTAAGAAGTATCATGATCGTGTATGTAATAGTTGTTTGGCGAAGAAGGTCTCACGTGGGTGGCTCAAGGTGACTGAAATTCCATGGTGGTTTCAATTGCGACCAAAAGAAAAATGTATGTCAGTTATAATTTTTAGTACCGAAATTAATCGTTTAACATTATATAAGTATGTGGTTTGTAAACACTCGTAGTTTGTTACGACGCACAATTAATTACTGATAATAGAATCCTTTCTGCTTTATATGTAGCGAACAATACTATATAGTTCTCCGAGGATATAAATAATGACATTTTACATGCAAATGAATATAATTAGTCTGAGACAACTGTACAAAGTATGAAATAAACAGCGACATCGGAATCATAATTTACAAGGAAATCCAATAAGCTATATTTAATGCAGAAATTATTACACTAACTAAAATGAAATTTGGCAGTGAACCTCCTTATACCAAAGCCCTCGCTTCTATTTCAAAACCGAAACTTGTGTATGTACTAACATCCCCCCACGAAATCATTTAGTTTCGTTCCGCGACTATAATACACGACGAGTAGGCATCGCGTGCAATAAATCTGGAGCGAAGCTCGCGCGCCTGCCTCTCACCCGCTAATTTGGCAGCCGTACGAATGTAGATGCACATATGTCTGTGATGCGTACCGCCTTACGTTTCCCTCCCTGAAAAAAAAAACGAAAGACAATGGAAAAGCGCGAAAAAATGTAGCGCGTGAGAATCGGCAAAAACGCGGAGATAAACGGGGCCGTCGATGGCGCGCTTCCGTTCTCGCTGCGAGTCCCACGCGCGCGCGCCGTTTGTATATATCTTTTAGACTCGTGGGGCTTAATCTTCGGACGACGGTGCAGGGTATATAGGTATTGGTATAGTGTATGTGTGCTTCACTATATGAGGAGGCGAGGAACCATTCTGCCTCAATATTCGGTTGATTGTAGATTGAGCGCTTCGACTATATAGAATTGTACATAGGCGCGCGTGGGTATCATTGTGCTAGGCTTGTTAAATGAAAATATGTATTATATATAAATATAAACATTATATAATCTTGAGAAATTTAATTTAACTATAAGTATAGGTATAATTGTGTAGTTCCAGTATCTACCTAAAAATCCACTCGGAAATACGCGGAAATCAGTGTAAACCTCTCTTTTCTATTAGTTGATGGAAATTGACTTAAAAATGAATAGGAGTCCATTAGTATAAAGGGTGAAAATCTATCTAAAAAATCAACTTCGGAATAGGCGGAAATCCATCTAAAAAATCGACTTCGGAATAGGCGGAAACCATTCGTAAGGCTGGAAATCTACTAAAAAATCCACTCGGGAATGTATAGTTGATGGAAATCCATCTAATAAATCCACTTAAAAAATGGGTGGGAGTATTTGAAATGGTCGGATGGAAATCCAACTGGGAAATCCATATTGAAATCCAGCTGGATATTTTTATCTGGGTCGGCCGCCACCTTAGATGAACTTGTTGGAGGAACGTCAAAATATTGTATATTATACCTTCTGCAATAAACAAATTTAGGATTCTTTATATGAGTGATATTGACTTGTATAAAATTCTAAAAAGAACGTTTGATTCCGTCATGTTTAGTTAATTCGGTCAATTTGGTCCATAAAAGGTTATTTACTTTTCTTTCAAGGCAAAATCCATAAAAATGCATAAACATATACATAAAAATAAAATTAATCTTTTATTATAAGCGCAATGTATAGGTAAATGATACATTGACAGGATTTTTTAAAATATTTTTCTCCATACGAATTTCTATAGAAAATTTCTCAGACTATCTGCCTGTACCAGTTTCGATTTGGTTTTTAAGCTTGTATCTCGATTACCTATGAGCGCAATACTTGCTTTTTGACTTTACATCGTCGCTTCCGAATAAGAAGGCCCTATCTCGGAATCCGGTTGTTAAAGGCTTTATCTCGGAATCCGGGTGAAAAAGGCCTTAACTCACACGCAAATTTGCGTATAAAGCATAATAAAGCATATAAAATAAAGCCTCTTCAACTGGATTCCGAGATAGGGCCTTTTTATTCGGAAGCAACGATACGACGCGCGACTTTCTGATTAGCAATTCACATAAAAATTTAGTGATCATTCTCAAACAATTGAAAACGAAGCTGCCGACATATTTCGTTATTAATTTATGCTTTCAATGGCTTTCATGCTTTCGGATAAGTGGCGAGGTAGAGAATTAGAATAGTGCAGGCTGAATTATCTCGAGTTACCTTATTATAATTGTCAAAAAATTGACAAGAGTATCATTTGAGAGATCGTTTCATTTTGATGGTTTAAAAAATCGATTATTTTTTATTCCACATACTTAAAAATATAATGCTATAATGTTATAAAGAAATTCAAAATCGTTCTTTACTTATAAGCCATCAAGTCAAGCATGTATAAGTTGACCTGCAGATACAGCTGCGCTGAGTCGTTCGAGAAATTTTTTATATAACGGGCATAATTCATAAAATCTGTTTATTAAATTGATTCCAAATTTTGACCACTTTTTCTATACATATCCAGTGAAAATATTGAATAGTTTATGTAGAAATTGTGAAAATCTGATCTAAAAGGTTTCTTTTTAGCAGTTTATTTTTTCAAGCGACTGTAATTACGTTAATTTCTTATGAAATTAATATATCCTTTATGCGGCAATTATTCACCCACAGACTAAAAATATCTTTGTAAGTTTTGTTTCAGCAGCCTGGATGGCAGATATTACACCCAGCCATTTCGTAGACACCGCATTCGATAAAAATTTATTCTGCCGTAGCTATTTGCTAACAAAAATAATTATAAAACCATATGTTAATGTCGATTTCTTTTGGTTTTTAAGAACAAAAATTTCAAAACTCAATTTTTTTCTCAACGAAGAAAATAGAAATAGTAAATATAGATCAGAAAGAATTGTACAAAAAATATGACTTCCGATATTATAGAACTATTAATCGTTTCTTTTTTTCTATATGATTGCAAAGAAGTAACGTCATTTACTACCTAATTTCATGAGTTTCAATGTCAACTGTAATAAGATTACTTTTAAGCCGCCTAATTAAAGAGTCTTTTTGCTACTGTGCTTTCTGGATGATCATCATTATCGCGTGTACACTGTACTATATTCATATAAATTGTACCCTGAAAATTTTCATAGTCAAGGTATAATCGAATAAAATAAATCAAATAGACTGGATTGAGTTTGGGCTGGTGTGGGAAATTATCCATGAAAGTCTATCTATATACGTAATTCAATAATGGGTATGTATATATCATATTAAAGAAACTAAAATCATTTCAACAGCTATCGTACCCATCACATCAAATCTGAAATTGTTTCTTCCCCATTACCCTCCTTCGCCGCCGCGCGCAATTATAATATCCGCACGCGCGATCTTCCACGATTCGAGCGCGCACGACGTCGCACTTTTTAGCGGACTTGCGCTGCACATCCACCATCACACATTAATTGCGAGCGAGCGCACAGGGGGCCCATTAACGCGCAGAGAGTTTGCTGACCGTAGCGCACGCGCGAGTGTGGTAGCACCAGACCGTGTCCATTATCGTGACCGTGACCGATTTGTTATTAGCCCAGCGCTCGCGCGCGTGCGGATAGCCACCGCCACCGACCCCAATACCCATTTCCTTCTGCTTCGATAATAAATGGATGTGTGTGTATATATAAGTACTTTCGCATGCATGCATACGTCAATTGAGATGCGCGTGATTTAGTGGTGATCGATTGTTACAAGCAAAGTGTCTCCTATAATAGGTCGGTTTTGATGGGGTCGGAGAGAAAGAGATGGATTAGCGCCTGCTGACGATGGGCTTTGCTGTGGTTGCAGTTGTTATTGTCGTTGGTTTGGGTTGATGACGGATGAGCGGGTGCAGTGATGCAGCCTTAGCAGAATTTGAGAAATAAAATGCTTTATAAAATGTTTTATCTAAAATTTAATCAATAAATAAATATAAATTACTTTTACTTGTATGTAACCATGTTCAGCTTTTGCGCTAATTCAGAAATCGAATTGTTATTTTTAGAGGTAAAATTTTAATTTTCGAAACTTGAGTATTACTAGATATCTATGAATAATTAGTGTTTCAGTCTATTTCAACTGCGACTAAAATCGATTTATATAGTACTGACCAACTTGATCTATTGGGCGTTGCTTTGAGGTGCAATAAATTATTCTGTGACTATTTAGTTATCAAATAAAAATAATCTTTAGTTTTATATTTTTAATGTGTAAGTACAATAAATACATTTGTATTCTGAAAAATATAAAAATAACTTAATGTATCTTGTTAGCACTTTTAGCTAATAATAGTTTAGAAAGAATCTAATGAAATAAAATTAAAGTAATTTATTACTCACTATTTAAGTGATTTCATGTCACTCATACATAACATAATTTAACGTATATTCTAGAACTTAATATATTATAACTGAATTCGAAAAGGAAATAAAAAATGAAAAATGAAAGAAACATTAAGCATTATTATAATTAAAGTGAATCTTTATTCACTAAAGAGTAAAAGAAAAATATATTGTATATATCTTTAAATATTACTTTTAGAAATTTGGAAGAAACTACTGGAATTGATAGTAGAAAACGTATATTTGTTGCAGTAACTGTATTCACGGGTACAGTGTTCACAAATGTGTATACATATATATTAATTATATACAGTATACTATGTTCGATAGGTAAGCACAAACAAATGCATTATCTTATATACCTACATAACTTGCAATTATGCAGAACTTGCACGCGTAACTCTGTCATACCTGCACACCACGAATAATATGCCTCGCATAGTTATGGCCTCTTTCGGTCCATGCTTCAATATCATCGCGCGTTGGTTGCTTACCTTTGACAAGATTGTGTTGTGATCAGTGCAAAAAGTTGTACTACGTGTATGTGTATGTGTGTCTGTACTGTGATGTGTGTAAAACGTTCTTATAAAAGTGCAACTTGCTAAAAAACACGTAACGTACCTCTCTTTCTAACAGCTATATTTCGAAACACTAAGTACGTCAAATTCGTACGCGCACTCGACTGATAGATAATCTCAAAAAATATTTTTACCAATCCCTATGGCTTTTACTATAATCAATTAAAATTCTTTTAACAGAAGTCTCGTTGTACGTCTTAGTTACAGGTTGTATTGCACTTGTGTATTAACTACAATTGACGTGTGTATTTCCTCTACGATTCGCTAAAAGGGCTTTAAATTTTCTCGACGATAAAATATGTATATATAACACGCCATTCGTTGTGCAGTAATTTTCTTAAGACTCTTAAGGTTTACAATCGGCACTATGTTTCTTATTGGGAATTTTTAATACTTTGTATATAAGCACTTTCTCTTTGAAATGCATTGGGTAAAGAACAGCGTTATTGGCTTCTAAAGCACATCTTAACAGTTTGAACGCCATGTCTTGCAACAGCTATAATATATATATGGGTACAGAACACACATTCACAGAACGCAATGTAGCTACAAAGTAAAAAATATACAGTAGAAAGCAAGAAAAAAGTACCAATAGAAAAAAAAAATCATCAGCGCTCCCATTGCTCAACAATAATACAACAGTAAATCTGATTTTATATGGCATTACTAGACGCGTGGCTAGCTGTGGGAGAAGAAAAAATGCAAAAAAGCAATCGAAATTCATCAAATACGTTTTGGCATACACGAATTAATCCGTCCTTAAATAATTTAATTCCGTTAAATCGTTGGTCGAAACGAAGGCAACGAGTTCCGTCGTTTGTATCATCAATTACTTTTTTTTTCTTGCTCTGCGAGATTAAAGAGTTTGAGGAGAAAAAAAGGCGTCCAGCGGCCCTTGTTTCTTTTTCTCTTTCCAGTCCTTCTTGATTTCGAACGACCACTCCCACTTGAGGTGCTCATTTTTGTCGTCGTCCGTAAACAGCGAGCTCACCGTGTACGAGCCGCGGGCCATGGTGCCGGCAGGCGCGTCCTCCGACGGAGTCGTGTACGACTGGATGTCCGTCTTCGGGGGGTACGAGCCGACCATGTGCGTCATCTTGTCCACTGAAAGGTAAGGCCGATTTTATAATAAAAACTATAGTAGATTAGCTCTTGTAATTTTTTTTCAAGTAAATATTTTCCTATAAGTATTAAATATAAGCTAATAAAGTCTGATATCGTGTTATCACGTAACCTAGTTTCATGCTAATGTTAGAACATTAAAAAAAGATTTGAAATTCTTAGGCATATACATACATTGAGATTAACATTTTACTAAAAAATAAAACAAAATTTTATATTATGACTATGATGCAAATGAATATTGTTATGGTTTTTGACAGACTGTATATAAATTAAAAATTAAGCAAAATAAATGAAACAATAATAAAAAAAAAATGTTTAAATATACAGAAATGTACATAATACGTATTATTATTACTTCTACAAATAATGAATCAACAATAACATAAACATTCAAAGTTCATACTTAGATCTTAACATGAATACTAATACATCAATGCATTAACAACAACAATAACATATAGGTATTTCTCTTTCATGAATTACCTGTTACTCCTAAGACATTAGAATTTCCATGAAGGCAATTAAGAAAAAGATAGGTATAAGTATTAGAGGATATTATAACAGGAACTTTTAAAATATTTTTAGTGTATTCAAATTTCCACACAATTTTGTATATAATTTGTTATGAATTAAAAAGATATTTAATTTTTTCTATTTATAATTAATTTAAAAGAAAAACAGAATTTAATTAATTGTGTAAAAACTATTATCATTATTACTCTATTCATTGTTATTAAAATCAAATGTGATCTTACCAGGTACACCAAAACGATAAGTCTTCTGCACATATTTCAAACCATGGACAATTTCTCGTTGTACAACAAAATCGATTCGAATTTTGTAACTAACACCTTCCTTAATAGCAAATGTTTGTTTCTTGAGTTTTGATATATCTCCTGTTAAGTCTAATTCCATATCTGGTCGACCTTCTACACACAGTGCCAATTTTTTCACAATCACTTTCCTAGGGTCAGTGGGATCTAAAAGATGAATCAATGTAAACTATTTGTAAAATTCCATTTTTTGAAAAATTTTATCTTATACCTAGAATTAATGTGCATTTTCAATATTTTCAATCTTACATTAAGAAGTAATCTCTTCATTTAGAAAATCTACTTTTTGACAAATTGGAGCAAAACAATCAGACTATCTATAATAGAGCACTGAACTTACCAACAACGACACTGCCACCTTTGGCTTCCCCCAACAGAGTTTCCTTGTATTTTCGCAAGCTTTCATCCTCCTTGTCAGCCTCCAGAATCTCCTCAATGGTCTTCTCTGGAGGTGGCTTATAATTAGACTCTACTTCCAACTCCTCATCGACCGAGTCAACATGGTCCAGCTGTGGCTCCGACATGTTCTATCTGCTAACAAGGGTGTCAATGAGTGGATAGTATAAAACAAGTCTATATCAGCCAGCAAGGCAGCACTTAGCACTGTACCACACAGGACGCGATATTACATAAATAAAAACGAAAGCGGGCTCGAGTTGAGCGTTATCAGTCTTTATCTAATTATCGCGGTGAGATCTCGGATGTAGAGTAGCTGGCGCGGAACGCGCGTTAGGTATATTAATATCTTTGTGAGTCAAAAGGAAAAGTGACAACTCCTCTCTCACTGACTCTCTCTCTCTCCCGCTCACTGGGGGGTGTGTGCGCGCAAGTAGTTGAAGCCAAAAAAGCGAGAAATCCGCGCGAGAGCAAACGAATTTCTGGAAACCTCTTTCCCCTCTCTCTATACAAAATACAACTGCCGCAACCGCACCCGCGCGACTAAATTCGCGCGCGCTCATATGTCGACGACTTTTCCTTTTAGCTCATCGTCGCCGTGCCTACTTATACAGTATCCGCCCATAGGCTCTCTCATTGTCAATTCGAGTCACGAAAAGTATGCACACAGTCGCTCTCCAAAATCGGCGTCTCATGCATGCCGCACCGCACCACACTCATGAAAGTAAATAGGATGAGAAAAGGATCGCACACTTATAGGTATATGTACACTGTATACTCACGTTCGTTGAGAGTAAGTAATAGTAACTCCTGCAGATAGAGAAGTGAATGACAGAGATGAGGCACACAGTGGGCACAGGCTCGTTGTACTTGGCGACGGCGACGCTAAAACACGAAGGCCGCGTTCTGACGACGACAGACACACGGCCACACGGGCGAGAGCAAGAGCTTGTCGGGTATATACGGAATCTTAGTCGTCCAGTCGTCCCGCGCTCACACACACACCGCACACGTATATGTACTTACATATACGTCGCTGCTTGCGTACGTGTATTCGCAACGCGCGCGACACTCGCGGTTTTTTGCTTCCTGCGCGCAGCTCGTCTCCTCGGCTGACGCCTGGTGTTATATATATATCTATACTCTGTCGAGCGGAAAGCATCAGCGACATACAACATGGCGCCGGGCCGGCAGGCGAGCGCACTCGCGGTCTTATCTATACTTATCTTATATAGAAGGTATATACCTATATATATATTCCTCAATGATGCGCGTCCTGCCTGAAGCGCAATGCGCAACGCAAGCGTTTTTGAAATTTCGAAAAGAAGCAGCCGTCGACGCTTTTTCCCGCGCTAATTCGACATATAGATAATTATATAGATGCAAGCGCGACGCGCGTTGCAGAGGATGGGGCGCAGAACTATCAATTTCACCTGGTGCCCACGCCAGCTCTCGTCGATTTTTTTATTCATATTTTAAATTTTGCGTTGGGTAATATAATACCTATATAGGGGACGGTTAAGCTGACAAAGAAAAAATATTGAGTAGCAGCGCAAATTTCGTGCGACTGTTTTAAACGTATAAGTATTTTATGAACTTTGCCAAAGCGAGAAAATTTATAGGTATGCTGTAATTGTTAATTGACGATGGATTGAGCTATTTCGAAAGATTCGGGTAAAAATGAATTTCTAATTATTGATCGACCGGATTATTTGAGAAAGAGGCATAGAGGGAAAACCGTTTAACGTATCTGCTTCTCAAACGGCATTGAAGTTGTTGAGCTTCTATATGTCATAAATGTGACCAATGAGGAATAGATTTCTTCTAGATACATAAATAGGTTTACTCTAATTTAAAAAAAAAATGTCTTACACATTATTTTGTAATGCTTATCAATGACGTTTATTATAAGTTATATTTAGTGATTAAAATACTTTGGTTTTATAATTAATGTTAAATATATTCCTTAAAATTTTACACTCAATACTCAGTTTGATGTTTTCTTTTCTTTTAAATATTTCTGTGCAGCTGATACTAGTTGATCCAAAGCTCTCTGATTGATGAAATTTTCACGAGAACTTTGAATTTTTTCAATTAACAAACCAGGATGAATTATTAAAAGTTCCATTAAACAATCTAAAACATATTAGAAAATCCATTTTAGAAAATAGATATATTATTATATTGTTTATTAAAATTAATAAAGTTGCTCACCTAATGTTTGATTTTGAAACTTTTCTATAGGATCATCAAGATGTGTTAATATGTTCTTATAAACATATTCAATGTGAACATAATAAAATGAAAGATCATAATCTTTTGGTAAAACTTTCCAAATTTCTCTAATAGCTTCAACAGCTGCAAGACGTACTTCATCATGTTGGTCTTCCAAACGTGACATTATTTCAGGACTTAATTTATGAATATGTTCTTCTGTAATATAAGACAATTCTTGTCCAATATTCATCACAAGACATACAGCTTGTAAAGAATATAATCTTGTTTTGTATGAATCATCTTCAAATAATGATAATAATATTGGTCTAACTTTTTCAAACAACCACCCAAAATGTTTAATCGATATGGGTAAATTTTCTTGTCGTTTAATGTCTTTGTTCTCACAATTATTTAGTATCTTACTTAACATAGCGCAAAGGCAGCAAACTGAAGCAGTTCTAATAGCCTCTGCTGATCGACCAGCTGTCCATGTCAATCCAGGAATAATCATCTTTTCAAGAATAACATTAGCAAAATCAATGAATGCTTTTCCAGTAGTTTCTTCAAGTGGTTTATCCCATTGTTGAAGATAATCGGAAAGTAAAATATATTGTTTCAGTCTTACTTTTTTGTCTCCATCAACATGTACAGTTTTCTCAAAAATAGGATGAATTAAATCCAAATGTTTATAAGTTGTTAATTTTGCATGTTTTAAACATGCTTGGAAAATGAGAAAGTCATAGGAATCCATTATCCAAGCTTCTGGCTCATGTTGTACAGATATTAATGTTAATTTAACGTGATTATCAAAAAGTTCGTTTAAACTTTCAAAATTTAGAGCTTTTGTAAGCAAACCTAATAATGATTTTGCGCTTTCTTCAACTGAAGATTCATTTGATGCCGCTAATACTGTAAAAATTGCCGTAAATAATTCATGAGCAATCATAGAGCAATCTTCTTTACAAACGATAAGAAGTGATCGACAACAACTAAGTATTTGTATTTGATAGTTAGTTTTTCGATTTCGGCATATATTAGAGTCTTGTAAGAATTGCCCAATCCTCGACAATTCTGGAGTGAGTGTTTCTCGTGGACTACCTCGTAGCATAGCTGCGAAAACTTTCAAATGACCAACTGTAGGATCGCCAAGGGTAGGCATAACAAGATTACAAATGACGTTTGGACAAACAAAATATCCCATATATTCTGCTGCAAGCTCAATATTTTCTATGACTCTTTTATCTTCATCCAAGCAGCCACTAAACGTTGTCAGTAAAGACAGAAATTTATTATAGCAAAAAAAAAGCATTTAATAAACTCTCATTTGAAAAAATTAGAATTATATACATTACCGATACATAGGTAAGAGAAGTTTTGGAATATGTTGCGTCACTTCTTCTTCGACGTTTAGTAAAAGAATACACAGTAACTGAGCTGCTCGAAGTTTTATATCGGCCATCCAATCATTTAATTCTCGCACAATAGCTCCGATTAGTTTACTCAAATTTTGTTGCGCTATCGTTCGACATCCCAAGTTAGGTCTAGTAACTAAAAAAATAAACTTTCATTTATATTTTAAAAATAAATTTCATTCATTAAGATAAATATCTTTACTGTTTGGAGGATAATGTGTAAGATCTTCAGGAAGAAAATCTATTTTTTCTTTGAATCTTTTGTCCGATTCGTTTTCAGTGATGTACTGTTCTCCAACTGCCATCCATAATGATGTTGCTTTTTCTCTAATATCTGGTACCACATCACTGATTCCAGTAAGCAGAAGAGGTAATAATTTGTACCACCAGCTGTATCTGTCCTTTAATTCAGTCATCCACTTGCCAGCTACTTCAATGACAGCTAAAATAAATTTATATTATTTTGCATGAGTAACTGTCGAGTAATATCATTATATTATATATTTTTCGTAATTATTCATTTTACCTGCTCTAACTGCTCCGGATTGATCAAATAATTTTCCTGCTAAAGGCCCTGCAACATTCTCCATTATTTTGCTATTTCCAAAAAGCACCACTTCACCTATTGTTTTCACCGTGGTTACTCGTATTTTGTAGTGTCTGTGAGATGAATTACTTAAAATAGGTTGAACAAAAACTTCTGATTTTGAATAAAAATTACTATGCATTGCTTTAGCAATATCACAAATGCAATCACAACTTTCCTTTTTTACATCTGGATATTTATCAGTAACAGTTCTTGTTAAAATTTTCACTAGATCTTCAAAGTAAGATGCTAATTTATTTTGATATTTAAATACAATTGCTCTTAACAGCAAAATACATTTCAATCTAACTTCTTCAGATGTTTCAATTAGTTCTTGAGATTCTAAACGTTTCGTCATAATTGGGATAATGTACACTATATTTTTATCAGAGCATGGCAAATGCAGTAAAAATCTCTTTAAAATTTCTATTGCTAAATCTCTACAAGCTTCCACTTGATCATGTAGAATCCGCACCACTGGTCGATGAAAAACTTCCCACAATTCCAATGAACTTTTCTCATCCAAAGTTTCAAGGGAACCAAGTACATCTTTTAAAATTTCTTGAAGAGCTTGTTTTCTTTCAAGTTTATTATCTGATTGCAAAGTTGACAAGATTTTATTATGGTCTAAATCTATTAACTGAGGCATTATGATTTCTACTTGTGATAGCAGAGCTGGTTATGTTTAGAAATGTCTGATGATTAAACAAAGTTGACGTCGCTATGACAACGCTATGCAGCTGCAGAATTTAAATCAAGCATGGTCAAATAAAATTGAAAGTAAGTACTAGGTATTTTCTAATTTAACAAATAAAACACCATCAAAATTAGATAAAGGTAATAATAATAATAAGATAGGATAATAATAATAAAATATTTACTAGTTTGGCAAAAATTAAAATAATTGTAAAATGATATAAATATTAAAATAAAACACGAAATTATTATCTATGTTTTAACAAATTAATAAATTAATAATACGTGATAGTTTAGATTTGATTAAAGTTTCATTTTAATGTGATCATCACTATTTGATTACACTCAATCGTCATGTGCGATCTATACATTCATATAATATTACAATTTATGAAACTAGTGATTGGCGTATTATAATAGTAATAATAATAAAACCAAATTCGCTCTATCTCTTGCAATTAAATGGATAGTTCTAGAAACTCCAATTGAAACAACCTCTCTTATAACAACGTTATAGTTCTAATGATTTATGACATAAGGGAAAAAAATCTAATAATAAATTGATCTAAAATAAAATGCTGTAAAATGTTAATACATCAATGATTGTAAAACCGCTTCCTTCTGGAATGGAAGTCGCTCTTAAATGACCTTTTCTCAATTCTTGCGGTTGTTTTCATCATCTTGATTATATAAAAATATCATAGAAAATTAGAGAATAGAATTATACTCTATAATAAATGTATGGTACGCGTGTGTGTGTGTATGTAAATAGAATTTTCTCTTTCCATCTTGATACGGTGGACGCGCTGATGATCCGTGTGATATACATATGTATAAAGGTATCGACGATCGACTTGCGTAACATATCGACAATATTTAATCCTCCAAAGTAACATTTTTGAATAGGTAGGACATTGACTCTTTATTGTGAATGCGTCGGATAGCTTCTGCCAGCAGAATACTGATATCCACAGTTTTTATTTTGTGGCACTGCATTTTTTGTAACTCGTGCGGAATCGTATTAGTGACGACGACCTTTAAAAAAATACCAAAAATTACAATCAAAATAGTAAAAATCATCTTTCAAATGGAACTCAAATCATGATAATGAAAATTTGATTAATATTATTTTGATATTGACATCCCGATGACGCATGTATTTTGATATGGATACATATCGACGCTCTGTACGAAGAAAAGCACAACTCAGTTTTCTCTGAGCTAATCTCCATAAGGAAGTGCGAGCTGTGCTTTTCTTCGGACGGGGCGTCGATATACTCTTTTCGGCTTTGTAAGAAACCGAAAAAACTTCAAATAGAAAAACACTTTTATTACAACAATTTTCTAATACTGAAAACGTATTTTTATATAATTTTTCAATATTTCGATGGACAAGTAAGACACCGATTTCAATTTATTACGATTATTTGATGTATAGATAAACCTCATTTAATCATATAAAATAACATTGGATACATATTTATTTTGATTTCTATTATTTTTTGAAAATTCTTCTTAAAAGTTCGTACTTTTTATGCACTATTACTATCAATGAAGCTATTTAGCACTTTGAAAAAAAATCGCCTTTAACTGATTTTTGCTCTTGATAAAATTCAGTTTCTCTTACCTCATCTATAGGCGAATCCTCAATGAGTCGAGGCGCATCGGAGCTGAGTAGTCCGTGTGTTGCGAGTACGTAGATCTTGTAGGCGCCTCGCTCTTTTAACACCTCGGCAGCGGCAACAAAAGACTGCACGTCGTCAACCATATCGTCGACCATGATAGCGATACGACCACCCACATCACCCACGACGTTGATCGGCGGCTTCTCCTTGGCCGGATGTACGGGTACGCCGACGCCCACCTGCATCGTCCTCAGCGAGGAGAGAGTGGGCGGCGAGTAGCGACCGTCGTTCATGTCGGACTCGGACTCACGCTGCTCGCCGTGTATGACGGCTATGCCGAGGCGCAAACGCTCCGCATAGCTCGTCGCCTTCTTCGCGCTGCCCGGATTACGCGCCACTATCACTGAGTTGCGGAAGTCTGGAATCTGGAAGGTGAACAATAGATTTTAGAGTAGGAAGTACTTCAGCATAATTAATCAGTCTTTTAAACGACGATATTCGCATTTGTCATTGTAGAAAAAGTCTTTCAAGTTTTTGTATTATGAAATTTAAAATTTAAGACTTAAACTGTTGTATTGTTTAGAAAAATTAAAGATTCTTTTTTAAATAATGTGGTTGACAAATATAGTAATGAGTTGTCAATATAAAAAAAAAAAAAAACTAATGCAAAAATACTCTATATTCAGAATTGATATCTAATGCAGGACTTTAAATTTTGTTTTAAGAAATTTTGTATACTGGTAATAAGAAATATGTAATAGTTCTTAAAATATTAAATTAAATATTATATACTAACTGATTCTTGAATGTACTGAAGAAGGAAAGGACTAGCTCTCAAGTTATCAACTGGACAGTCAAAAAAGCCCTGAATTTCCTTTTGGTGAAGGTCCATAGTAATGATGTGTGACAAACCACTTTTACACATCATTTTAGCCAACAGTTTAGATACGATACAGCCTCGCTTTCGCATTTTACATTGTTTTGAGTATGGTAAATATGGTATAACACCAACAATGCTTTTAGCTGAAGAAGTCTTACAAGCATAAGCCATAATCAACAGCTCCATTATATTGTTGTTTACATCTTTAGTTCCTGTTTGTATTATGTATATATCTTTGCCTCGTACAGAATCTCCAATTTCCACCATGGTTTCTCGATTTGTCTTATAATATATAGCGCATCCTCCATTTTTCACTCCCAATCGACTGTTGAAAATAAGCAATATATTATTAATATAAATTGCTGAAAGTACATTGTAATCATAGCTGAAATAAACCTTGTATGAATACTGAACACTGTATCAAATGTAATTTAAAGATTTAATTTTAAAAGAAGTCTATTAAAAAACTATTGATTAATAATTTGTCATCGTCAATGAGTTAAAATTACTAGACTGGTAATTTATGTTGCCCTCAATTGAATATAGTTAAAGAAAAGATTTATCAGTTGTGTCATAGTAATATGTCTGACAGTATGAAAGTAATACCCAAGGTCTGTGCAAAGCTATAAAAAAAAGCCTGAATACCAGAACATTCTTATGATCTTACTCTGCAATTAAATTAGCAAGCTCAGGATGAGAGTTTCCAGCGATGATCACAATGTCAACGGCGATCGGCCTGGCCATGTTGCTCAAATCACGACAATCCACACGGAGGCTAAAAAATCACACCTGAAAATAGTCATTTATTATTAACTCCAACCTAGACACGATCATTCTCGCCCGTGTGCTATACGAGAGTCGAGCGACTCTCGGGACGCATTAGTTTGGCAAAAAAATTCACGAAACAGCATGCCTGGAATACCTAGGCAACCCACTGCAGTCGCAAGCTAATTAAATTGTTACATTTATGTAATGAACCTTCGCGGTATACTTATACAAGTGCGCGCGCGTAAGATAAGACACACCACAACACTACACACGACGACGACTATACCATTGCCGTGTAATCGAGTGCCTTATATTACCTGCGAAGGAGTCGAGAAAATCAAGCTGCGGGCATCGCACTCCGGAAGCTTGCTAGCGAGTTGATAATATATCAGAGGGCAGAGTTATAATGCTTATGTTGTAGACTCTACTTATACACAATACACCGGCGGTGTGTACACAACCGGTCTCGTGATGTGACCGCGGCGGCAGTCGCTGCACGGAGGACACGCGGGAGCAGCGTCGAATGCGTCGATGATTTTATTTTGTGTATATTCGCGAGTGCTCGTGCATGCATATATATACGTACCTACGCGCCAACGCTGTCCGCGAGGCACTATTAGGTATGTGCTCGCGTGATGCAGGAAAAACACGGTGCAAGAGAGCGAGTCTTATAAAAGTCGACTGCGCGCTCAGCACGCGGGCGCGGGGGTAGGTACAACACTGCAGCCAGAAGGAAGAGCCTTTTCTATCTCTACGTTTTACTTTTATTTACTCGAGTGTAAAGAACAGCTGTTCAGCGGGCTTCAACCTCATTGCTGCCAACGCTCCGTGGTACTGTGACATAGCGATAGCGATAGCGAGGTGAGGTGCAAGTGCGACATCAGCGCGCTTGAAATACACACGCAAGTATAGGTGGGGAGGATTGGCGGTAAATTTGAAGGATATTTTATACGTGATATCGTTCTGAAAGGGGTCGTTTTCCGATTCTTATATTTTGTTGTTAAGCTACTGTTAATCGATGTTAAACTAAGCCTGTGTCGAGGAAAACTTTTGCAACATAATAAATAACGCGTAGGGTGACTTCATCAGTGAATGCATGAATAAGGAAATTGTAACTTTTGCTATTTAATTAGGTAAGTGGTTTAAAAATGGGTTAAAAGTAAAACCTTTTTGAAATTTATATTCTAAAATGTTGAAACTTTACGTCGGTGAGAAAATTTTGAATAAAGAATCAAAGTAAAAATGTTATTTACTAAAAATCAGTAAATATCTCCTAAAACTCAGTAATTGAACAGACAATCTTAGTATCTAAGTACGTGTGTCACCAGTGAATGAATACTTGATAGCGGCAATTTTATGATTATATTCTTAACAAGATAATTTCTTTTATGCAGAATCTTTATATAAAATGAAATGAAAATTTTCAAGGACTCGAAAATTATCGTCATGTTAGATAAACAATACATACATAGAAAGCTTGATATTTTCATTTATTTAAAGAAAATATGTTCATTCACTGGTGCCTGTTTCACCATTGGTGAAGTCATCCTAGTACTAAAACTGATTACGTGTTCCTCGATGTTGGACCTTTCATAGCGGTCATCAAATATGTGCAATTCTTCAAAAAGTTTCCTTTTACTCGTCATAAAAATGATAAAAAAAAAGAAATTGGGACACAGCTCTGCAATAACTTTTTTCTTGTGCTATAAGTATGGACCGTCATAATACAAGAAAAAAAATTTTGGAACACAGGAAAACGGTACCCCTTCACAACAAATCCATCTTTTTTAAGATAGGAGATAATGCATCAGATAATTTAGACTTCGCATTTCTAAGGCCGCTCTCGTTTAAAACCCTAAATCAATTTTCTTAGCTGGAATTAGATTTTCATTATTTATTTCAATATATTACCGACAACGTACCTATATGAGCTATTCTCAAATTTATTTCCCTTTTACGTCTCAAAAAAAATAAAAAAAAAATTTTTAAGACACACTCATGTGACAAGGTTTTTCTTGTTTTTTGAGCTTTACTAGATAAAAAAAAATATGTGCACGCTAAATTTAATGGTATTATTTTTTGGGACAGATTCTAGTTATTGAGAAAATAGTCAAAAAAGTCCTTATCTTCAAATGTCAGCCATTTTTTCTAAAATCTGTCAACTTAAAAATTTTAAAAAGAAAGGTCTACTATTTATAAGAATGCCATAAATAGTGCTAGTCCTTTCGTCCGAGTCGTATACTTTTCTTCGTAGGGCGCCACGATCAGTTATGCTTTTCTTCGTCCAGCTCCGTGAGCAGTGCTTTTCTTCGTACGAGGCGTCGATATACATATAGGTTTTCAATCAATAAAGACCGCTTTTATATTTCAATAATAATATTAATGTAAATTCATGTGAAAAAACGTTATTTCCATAATACTTACCATTTTTGCCATAATAAATACTTAAAAGGTGGTTCTATGAAAATGTCATTGAATGCGGACATTTACAAAAAAAAATATATTATTATTCTACAGATGCTGACA
>UXGD01002002.1:0-29337 GCA_900474315.1 Torymus auratus
CATGTTAAATTCCCATAAGAAAAATGGATTTTGTTCTAAAACGGTGTCACAAAGTCGTTTTTGATGGAACACGAGCGCTTCGTATATGTTATGACCTATGAAACGAGAAAAATCTTGTCGTGAAGGTGTGCCTTAAAAAAAATTTTGACCATTTTTGGCCGTTGTAAGGGCTATTTTCTTGGAGATTTCCTCATACGTCGCTATTCAAAAACATGATTAAGTGAATCAAGTATTATAATTATAAAATGAACTATTTTAGAATAATTAAAAAGTATTATATGAGTATCAGTTTTCATTGTGCATTATATTATTCGCCATAGGAAAGCATTAGAAAATATTTATCAAATGCTTCGACCTGGAGGAAAATGTTTAGTGTTATTTCTGGCGTATAACGATGGATTTGGAAGTTATCTTAGATTATGCAATAATCCACGGTACAAACCTTACATGAAGGTAATAAAAAGAAATTTTTTAACTTACTTCAATATAAATTTCGAAGATTATAAAAATTCTGTTACTTGTATAAAGAATGATCATTTGTAAAAAAAACTCTGTAGGATTATAAATTTAACATCGTATCATTAATATATTACCTCTTTCAGGACGTTGAAAAATATATACCCTACTTTTACAACTGTAAAAATGCTAGAGCATCGTTGAAAAAAATTTTGGAAGAATCGGGTTTTGAAGTTCTCCATTGTAGCTGCAGAGAAAAGACATTTGTATATCAAAACTTTCAAATACTTGAAAGTAAGTAAAAAGGCATATCTTCTTTAAAAAGTTGTAACTGCACATTAATCGAATCTTTTTATGTGTTAGATCACATCCGGTCTATCAATGCTGTTGCCGAGCGTATGCCTAACGACGTAAGAGAGCAATTCGAGAAAGATATGTTTGACGATGTTGTAAATAGAAAAATTACTTTCGTTGACAATGAGAATGGACCAACGAATGAACGCAAAGTTCTTGACAGATATAACGTATTAATTTCGTATTTTAGAAAGCCGACCGTTCATGCTTCGGTAAATAAGTTATCAATAAAAGATTATGATAAATAATATCAATGTAAATATTATATTTGTATAAAATAAAAATTGTTATTTATTATATTCTGTGCTCGTTGATATTAAAATTCGTTAAAATATTCAAAATGGAGTGAAAAATCTTAATGTAAATGAAAAGCATAAATGAATTTTCAATAAATAAAAAACATTTTAAGATTAACATGAATTTTACTTTATTATCTATTCTCCTTGATCTTACATTGCGGTACAGCCACTTACAGAATGTCATTTTTATGAATATCCTTTATAATCGCGGATGGTATTCCACATTCAGCAGGTAACAATTGATTCGCTATAATCTAAATCCTAAAAATACACACAGGATATTACATTGTCTTTTTTTTATCTCAAGTAGGGTTTTTGATGGGCCATTTTTTCACTTTCCGTTTTCACTAACATCAATTAGTATCGCGTCACTAGCATCGAACACCTTTAATCATCCAACAAAAATCCAACAAAATCGATCGAAGATATTTCGATTTCGTAATTACTCAGAATTTTACTAGACTGAGTTGATAACAAAATTGTACATTTGAAGCCAAGGACGTCATTAATTTCCGCTAAACTCACAAAAAGGCTTTCTTTATAATTTCTAATTCTAAAAATTATTATGAAGACTGCAATTTTACCAAATTATTCATTAAAAAACTTTTAGTACATATCTATTTTTGTTTCACCTTATAATTTGACACATAAGTTCAATTGTTTCATCACCAAAAGTGTTTAATTAAATAAATATAAATTATTTGAATTTCTGCAGTCTTAAAATAATTTTCTTTAAGATTCTCGCATGTTTATCTTAATAAAGGGCAATAATATGCCCTTTCTCTGCTGTGTGTATTATATAGGGCTCATATATTATTCTGTTAACGTGTATATTTTTTCGCTAAATAAGAATCGAGATATAACTTACAGTGTACCCGTTTCTTAAGTCGAAGATATAGATCTTATTTATCATGATCGAGTAGTATTATTTAATAATTTCAAAATAAACGCGCTCTCACAAGTAACTGAAATTAAAAAAAAAGAAAAAAAAACATCGATAACTATTCTTTGATGGCGTTTCGTTACATCATAAGTAATTCATACTTTCTTATGATTCATAATAAGTTCCAAAAAAATTATATGGATATTACAGAATCCAATAATATAGACTTAACATTTCACATTCCAATAATACAGATAATTATATAAATATAAAAATTCAAAAAGAGCGCATCTATTTCGACAATTGTACATAAGGATGTCCCATAAAAATACATGGCCTCGCTAATATATTATTACACTTAACTTATCTATACCTCGAATTGTATTTAACCTTAACCGTACATTATAAGCGACATCGAACATCAAGGATAATTCTTTTACTATAAAAGAAGCAGGACTATTTTTCTTTGCGCGCGAAATAGAACAACATTCAATGGATGATCATCGAGGGCAAGGCACAAGTGAGTCAGAGAAGGGATCGTTGGATGAATTGGATATTGTTCTTTTTTTTTAATATTTGTATTCTTTTTTGTAACTTTAGTTTTCTTAGTTCATCGATGCCTTTGTTTCGAAACTTTCAGACGGTCCTCCCTGTGATCTTTTCTTTTCGCGTTTTTCGTTTTCGTGTATTTTGTCCGGTTTACCCTGCGCAGATAGTATCGATTCGTGCACGTTTGAAATTTAACGTTTTTACTCTTTTTTCGTATTGACCCCACACATTTTTTCGGTAAGTCCTTGATAACTTCAATCACTATTATTCGAAAGAAACGAAAAAAGCTTTCGACGATAATAGAGCATAAGGTTTGAAGAGGGAACTTTGATACATGCGTTGTGGTGTATGTATACGTCGAGTATCAGTAGAAGCAGAACCATTCTTTGTAAATTTTTGTATCGTATATTTATTTTATCGTTTCTTTGTTAATTCAATGTACTTAGAACTTTCATAAAGACATTCAATGATCGGTTTCGTAGTTTTAGAAATGTAATGAGTTATTTATTCGCAATAAACAATTTTGTTGTAGTTTGCGATAAAACTAGTTGAGTCACATAACAGCCTGTTCTGAGTGAAATGGAAGTGTATATAAATTTCAATTTGACACAAACCATTTTTTATATAGTTTTAAAATTATTTATAACAATATTCATCTTTATATTTACAACGAATAAATCTCTTGGATTTATCAAAAACAGTCCATTGAATTTAATATAATCGTCGACATATATTACTCGTGGCATTATTCATTATAAAAAGACAATCAAATGAACTTTCATCGCATTTTACTCAGTTACAAAAACCAACAAAAACAATATATAGATATTATAAAAAATCTGCGAAATTATCGAGTTTTGTTATCATTTGGAAACGTTTATTGGTTCTTTGCAGCTGAGTAATTACAAAAAATATCCTACAATATAACACAAATTTAAATAATAACGTAACTGTTTCGAGTAAACTTGAACTAAACGTCCATCTTCCCTCTAATGTATATATGTAACAACAAAGTCTTAAAAAAATGTGTATTCCCTTTGGTCTAACTAAAAATATTGATTCATAATTAACAACCTAAAATAAGAGATTAACAGTACGAATTGACACGTAAAAATTACAACTTGTGGATATCGGTAATGTCATAATCAAATTTCGACTTTTCATAGGG
Organism: Torymus auratus; assembly: GCA_900474315.1. Classification (NCBI taxonomy): domain Eukaryota; kingdom Metazoa; phylum Arthropoda; class Insecta; order Hymenoptera; family Torymidae; genus Torymus; species Torymus auratus. The sequence goes on from UXGD01002002.1 coordinate 3,710, forward strand.
AAAATCTATGCTCTGTCAAGGTGAATAAACTTCATGAACACGAGAAATGTATAATAGAAACGTATAGAAAAAATATATATTCACATTGCATTGATAATTTCGAAAGGCTAATACAAAAGCTAAATTCAATTGCGTTCGTTCGAAAAAGACGAAAGGAAGAGCGTGTGCCTATTTGTATTCTGTACGTGTGCGAAAATAGAGTGAGCCGGGTTTTCGAGTTCCAGGCGCTTGTGAATATATAATGGTGCGAAAAGGCAGAAGTGCAATAGCAGCCGAAGAGATATAGACAAAGAGGCGCGCAAATTCGAGAGACGAGAGATCTTTAGAATGCAAGGAGGTGCGTTGTATCGTATGTGCAACAGTGCAAAAACTTCTTTTTATTTTCGTTTGTTTTTTTATTATCAAGTTAAGTACTTTCATAGTAAAGTTGCGCACCACTGCACTCAGGAAAAATATTAGCTATCGTCTTCCGTTGAATAAAAGGGCGTTAAAAACGTTTCAGTTTCGTATACTGTATGAGGTATAAGTTTGCATCTCGAACATGCAGTATTCTCAAAAAGTAATATTTAACTATAAAACTTTGTCCTTTGTCAATTAAATTAAAGAATGTACTTAAAATACTCTGTAATTGTACAAATTACTTTAATACCAGAAACATTTTACAAGTTTTTTTATAGAATTATTTAAAATTAGAAAATACAAAAATAAAAAAATTTTTGATAAACCAAGTCTTTTATTTATTCTTCATATATCATCTAGAGTTATTTACAATATTAAAATAATCATAGTTTTCATTTTAAATACACCGCAACATTGTACACACGAGCGCAGATCTAATGATTTTTCCTGAGTGCAATAATAAAATGCGCCGGTCGACCGATGGCACGCTCGCATAGGAGAACGAACTAAAACAGTCGCCTTCGACGTGTCATCGCTCAATAAATATATATGCATACAACATACCTTAATTGGTAGGTATAATAATAATAATATATAGAATATAATGTATGTGTGCTTAATATAATGAATTTTTGTAATTTGTAATAATTCATTTTAAGTACTTTTTGACCAGTTTACGTAGGCGTGCTCTTCTCTTTATAATTTTGTTTTAGAATAACAATAGCGCAGTGAAGTAGTAGTAGTAGTAGTAGTAGTAGTAGTAATAGTAGTAGTAGGAATTTGCAAAACTTTACTCGCAAAGCGCACGCCTCGAGTATTTTATTATACATACATGTACATACATGCGAGAAGAGTCAAAGCTTTTTTAAGGTCAACAGCTCAGTGGGGAATCTTGACCGCCAAAAATTTGTTTACATATTATGTATGTCTGCAAATGCGTGTTTATTGTATATTCAGAAGTTGATAAAATGCAACTATTGATTACTAGTATAATTACAGACATATGTATACAAATGTGTAAGTCAGTGTTAATAGAAAGGACGCACAAGCAATTCTATTATTGCATGGACAATGCCTTACATTCAAAAAAGATTGTACTGTTAAATATTTTATACTATTGAAACTGAATTATTGTCAGCAGAAGCGAGAAAAGCAGAAAACTATTACTCGGATTATGTAAAGACAAAATATGCTTATTTTATTTTCTGTTTGTGCTTTTTCAACAAATAGGAAGAAGCCGAATCACAATTATTTGCAAACAGCTGAACACAACAACTTAGAATAATTCTTATTGTAATAATCATTGTCAACTTTGAGTTTGGAACTTTAAAGACGATAATCAATTATTATTGTGCCAATGAAGAAAGAAAAATAAATTGTTTGAATAGTAGTCTATTGATTACTCAAGAATCAATCGCTGTACATAAAAATATTAAGACAATAATGAGCTGCGTTTTATGTTTAAGCAAAAAATCCTAACAATTCAATATTTTCTAAATCTATAAACAAATGATAAGATTAAATATAAAATAAACTTTCATGATAAAAAGATTTTCTTTAAAATAATTTGAAAATTCTGAAAAGTAATATGAATTTCCATAACGTAAAGAGATTGAAAACGAGACCCCAAGAATGCGAGGAAATACAGCGCAACGAACAGTTTGTATAAGCATTCTCCATAAGCGATACATCAGAGTTTATCTTTTACATGCGTGCAAGTAGAGTCAAAATATTGCGTGCAAACGCGCATAAAAATCTGAAAACATCCACGCCTGACTGCTTGTACAATCAGTGTATAAGGAAGACGAGGATCAACATTTTTCATTAGATAAAAACGAAAAATTGCATAGCATAGAAGCAAATTGCGACTTTACGCAATACATTTGATTCAAATGAATTTTTACAATATTCGCGATTTATTATAGGTCAAATAAAAGAACTACTTCAAAAATATGAGCATTTAAAGTTATTTATACACACTATGGCACTACTTTAACATCCAGATCAAAAATATATACGATTTGTAAAAAAACGTCAATAAGAATTTAATTTATAAAAGAAATAGTATTTTTCGATACTAATGGGATAAAATAATTCTTGCATGAGTGTGGTCTTGTCTCCCGAGCAAAGCAAAGGTGACAAAGCAATCACACTCGCATGAAAATACATTTTATCATGTATATCAAACATTATTTTCTGACGCTCGGCGCGCATGCATTTTTGCGTATGCATGTAAACCGAAGCATGCGTTAAAGTGGCAGCGTTACGCAGCGTTAAAAGAGAAAAAAATAATAATAAAAGTAGAGTAGTTATTTGCCTTGAATTTTTCTAACGACCCTAAATCGTAGTAATAATGCAACACGCGAATATTGTAAAAATGAAACATTACAATTAGAATTTGACAGTGCTTAAACGCTAAAAAGAATAAAACAATTACGTTTCACTAAAACGTCGAGATTTTCCTCCGGACAGAATACTGATATAGATATTCAAACGTAATTTGCTTATTATTATTATTATATCATTACGGGATTATTATTTGCTTTGGCGCATTTTTTAGAAAAGTAACTACAGATGCTATACTCAAACAGATGGTATAAGAGAATTTTACTGTTTCATCCGTAAATAAGTTCCCTGAATCTTATTATTGATTATTTTAGATTATGCAATAAAATATGTTACAAAAAAAGTTACATTTGCCAATATTCCGTCATTAAATCCAGATTATTAGCAAATATAGGTAGATTATGAACAATTATTTTTTATTCATTTTTTTTTCTTATTAAGATTAAAACATTGGTAATTGGTAATTAATAAATAATATTTAGTTTTATGAAAATAGTATTATGAATCTCTTTATAAAAGAAGTAAAATTTGAATAACAAGGAACTCATTTACAAATGATGCGGAAGACAAATATTATATTTTTTATAAGAGGTATTACATTTTCAAAAAGGATACCATACACTATCGTCAAATTTCTCAATCCTGTCGCATGTATTACAATTGGAACAATTTAAAAATTTGACGAGAATTAACTTCTATGAGGAATTGTTGGAAGAAAAAATCTGCGCTTTGAGCTCAAGACTTTCATTTTCCGTCCGATTTGGCAGACTGACTTCTAAGAAATGCACGGATCGAAGTTGCTTCTCGAAATATCAACTTATAAAAAAAAAAAAAAAAAAAACTTATCAATATACAACCAATAAATTTTTAAATAATAAATTAACTCCAACGAGGTATCGCACATGACTTTGTTTTATTATAAAAAAGACTAGTTTCTTGACTTTTTAGTACTGCATAACAGTACAACAACGTAGAGAATTAATAGTAACAATTTTGAAACATTATAATAAATACAATAATAGTGTATGTAGACAAAATAGTAATAATAATAATGATAAAGAAACTAATAAAAAGAAATAAAACAGCTAATTCGAGATCTGCTACTTCGAACCGTCGTCTTATAAATATGATAACGCTTTTACGCCGGCGTGCTCCAATGCACGTAGATACATTGACAAATCGGCTTACACGATAAGCTCTATTATAATTAACCTTACGTACAAGAGATTACAATAGACGTGGTTATTATTCTCGTCTACTACAATTAACAACATCAACAGCAACAACACATAATAGTTTAACGCGGAATATAGTATTTATATAATTCAATCATTTCTTTATCGCTATATACTATTTACACGAATTAATGAATACCAGGGAGAGAGAAGGAACCGCATATATGAGGATAGCCAAGTATTTAACCTTTGGATTACTTATGGAAGTCCATTTTTAACTGGAAGAACCGAAATGTATTTTTCCTCTTCCTGGTATTTTATATATTATTTTATTTTTCCCACGCTCTCGTTCCTTTAAGTAAAACGACTTCAATCGGCATCTTTAATAAATCTATAAATAAATAGCAAATTGCGAGAAAATATTTCGCCATGTGCGATCATTTAAAATTCACATATCAAAAATAAGGAAAAACTCGCTTGAGATTAGATTGCTGTTTTATGGCGTTTCCAAAAATCGATGGATACGAGAACGTGTCGGTTTTTAATCTCTTTCTTCCAACTCCTTTTTCAGTTGAGACGTACCTATAATTTACCAAATATCGCTTGTATACGCGCATGTCACATCAAATATACACATGATACCTTTTATATATAAAATCTCTTATTTTTATCTCGCTTCGATCGTTAACTGTATAACTAGAAAGGACTTTCTTCTCGATAAAATTAACGTTGGTAGCGGAGGAAGCTCACAAGCTCTGGCATTTTTACATACTACACACTTTTACGAATTTAACAATTCAACTTTGTTAGCGCCTGCTATACAATATATTTATAACAAAAATTTCCTAAACATATTTAGTTTTTATAATTTTACGTTAAATTTAAAAATGAGGACCCATTTCAAAAATATTTTAATCTTATCTGTCGCACATTCTTATTTTTAATGGATTTTTTATGAAAATTAACTGACTCATTTTAAATAAATAAATATGTATATTTTTAATCTGTAACACCTTATTGTATTAAACAAAAGTCAGATCTAATATTTTGTTGCTATTGAGTATGACAGTTCAGTGTTTACGTTTCTGTATCATACAAGAATTTGTTTAATATCTCTTGAATCACAAAGTACATATATAATGTACAAGTTGTATATAATAAAGTATAAATATACGTATGTGCGTAATAAAGTTTAAAAAGTAAAACTTGGAAGTTAATTTCTTATTAAAAGAGAAATAAGTATCAAAAAACTCATCGTTTTACGAGTCACATTATCATAGCTTAAAAAACAGTTCTATTCAGTAAAGTAATACGCGAATTTCATAAAGCTGCCATAAATAAAAACCAATCATAAAATCAATTTTCCACAATTACTACTACGGAAAACTGAACATTGATTTCGTGCGTTCCTGACCATTTCCCGTCGTACGCTTCCTCTCCTTCTCGCCAACCTAAGTTTAAACTTTTACACAGCGATCTTATGATTGCTTTGAGATCCATTAATATCACAACGCGTCGCGCCTATGTAAACTGCACAATATTGGTTGTTGCTTATATATCACTAGGCTAATAAACATTGAATGGCATTTCCAAAGATCGCGTCGTCACTGGGATGACTACAATTTCACTTATTATTTTATTATTCCATTTCTTATTCTTTCAAACGTTTATAGTCGCGACGAGGAAATTTGAAATTCTCGCACTGCGTTTATCATATTACGACTATGGTGTAATTTTTGTATTAATCGTTATTGTTAATAATTATTATTAATATTATTATCTTCATTATTCTTATTGTTTATATCTATAGTTTATGCAGTTTTTTTATAATGTATAGATGTGTTAATTTATACATACGCGTATCGTATGAGTAATAATAACAAGGAAAATGTTACAGTCGCCTAGTGTGCGGGCGTAACATTTTTGATTGTCTTCTCGAAAAAAAGTGGTCTACTCTGACCCATTTTGTGTACCATATTCACTCACTCTCGCAATTTAGTATTAATTCTCACGTTTTCAATAAATATCAAAAGTTTTTTTTCTTATTTAATATAAAAAAAAAGTATATCCTGCGAGAGTTACATCGTCATTAGTTGAAACGCACGATTTTCTGTTTTTGTTTTCAACTTCCATGGTGAGAATATAAAGTACAAATTTACAAATAGCCGAATATTTCCTACCTCAATTAGTTGTTTAATGCACTTTCCTAAAATCAATTTACACTCTTCCCGACGGATACGCGTTTTCATTAAATTAAAAGTAAATTGATTGCACACGTGACACGGCGCGTGTTTTATGCAACATTTCAAAGACTTCAATTTTCCACTAGGCCAGTGAGATTTTACTCGGGCCTCTTATTCGATTCCCGGATTTTTTTTTTTTTTTTTTTTTTTTCATTATCAAGAAAATTGTTCTCGAGATTAATTAGTGTTAGTTGAGTCAAGAATAACGCCTTATGTATATAACAACAAGGTTAAAAGTTACAGTTTAAAAAGATTACACTTATTTAGAATCACATGCCCATAGTATGAATGAAGTCAGAGTCCAATGTTTGTTTCACTCCTTTTTTAAGCCTACAAGTCACGCTCACCTGTGTAGTCGAACAAATGGGAGGCTCTATCTCAAAAGTCCTTCGCTTATTAATTGTTATTTAATACTGCGACTGCAAGTCAAAATTCTAAAAAGTGGTGTTGTATGCTTACACATGTTCATATGACACGTCTCCATTTCTCACTCTTATAATTCGTGAAGACTAAAATGCATACACATTTTGTCTCCTCATCAAACAACTTTGGAATCGTTCTACAATTTTGTCCACTTGAAGAACAGTTACAATGGGGGATCGGAATGTTGAATATACTAAAAATGCAGCTTTCATCTTGCATTCATTGCGACGCGTTTTTCCTGTGCAATACCTCTTGAAGGTTTCAGCTTCTTAATTGAGGATTGCCCTTTGCACAGCATTTAATGTGGATATTCACAAATTCACCAATTTGCTTCATTGACGTCTATTTCGTTGGAAACATCTTAACCAACGGGAACGTCCAGCCTCCTGCTAGTAAGTCTTTCCACTAAGAGTATCAGCAACGCCCTGATTAGTACTTGTTGGAGATAAATCCAATTCACCACTATCGAACTTGCTATAACGACTGTTATACTCCGCCCGAAGAGCGGTTCGGACCTGTTTCACACAAACAAATGGTAATTATAGAATCCTGTTAAATACATTTTAATAGAATAGAAAATGAATTAATAAATTTATGACTAAAGTTTAAAGAATATAGACTGAACAAAGAATACATGGACATAAATGTGAATATTACACAGTACCGCTTTATTATGTTCATAAATATTGTTTTGATATTTGGTAATCTAACTAAAATTAATAGAATTGTAACGCTTAACATATACGTTACCCGTATTTTTTCTTCTTCGAATTTCTGTCGTACATCTTCTTGTTGCTTCTCCAATTCTAATCTCTTTTTTTCGTACATTTTAGTCAATCTAGTACACTCGTTTACGCCTTTCTCAACGGTTGATTTTGCTACTTCTCTCTTCATACGATCAAATTCAGCTTTATCTTTATGGTTTTTTGCCAATTCCTTTACCTGTTTATAAAATGAGAACGAATAAAACATATAATAACAGCTGAATGATGATTAAAAATAAAACTTGTACACTATATCATTTTATAATGTAAGTTTTGCCACCTTTTATAAAAAATTAATAATAATCACATGAAATTTATTAAATAATAAAAAAGCTTAATAAAGTTTTATTTTAAATTCAAAACACACCTCCTCGTGTCTCTGCGTTTGTAGTTTTCTCTTAACATCAGCGGTTTCGCGTTCATAGAGCGCCTGGAGCGTTTTCAGCTGATTAGACTGCGACGTTTTCATTACTTTGTCTATCGTGGCGAACATGCTCTCGTGGTACTTCTCTTGCAACTCACGCTCTTGTTGAACATGCTCTTTGCATACTGCGAGCAGACGTTCGCTCTGACTTCTTGGAAGTCCCTTGGGTGGTTCGTTACCCTCGCGATTGTCCGCTTCGGCGGACTCTGCAGTTTCCGGCAAAGCCAAGCTGCTGAGGCCTACTTCACTGGAGAAACTGAAATCAAGATAATTTATTCATCAAAAGTGAATCCACTATTATGAGTATAAAAAATTTTAAGCATTTTTATCTAGTCTGCAAGGTCAGCTAGCAAAAAAAATAGCAATACAAAGCAATTATTTATATAGTTTTAAAAAAATTCTTAACTGTTAAATCTAAAATGAATAAAAGTTTACTAACATGTTTTTATTGGACAGACGTTTCACTAGCTTGTGACTCATGTAAAACTTTGACTTCTGTTTTTCTCCATCTACAGATCCTTTAGCAGATTGAACACGCATTTTTTCCTAAGTAATATATACTTTTAATATTTATAAAAAATAAATTAATACTAAATACTATTTACATTTTACACACTTTTATATTAATACAATGATTATTTCAATATAGAAACAGTAAGTGCATAAATACCTTCTCTTGTTTCTTTTTTAAAGATTCCAGTTTCTTCTCCAGCTCAGCCTTCTTCTCCTTGACCAATTTGTTCTCCATCAGCTTCTCCAACGCCTCAGCGACAATCTCCTCGGAGGCTGCGGAGAAGGAGCCTGTTTTGAAACATCGTTAGATACTTGCTGCTCCAGATAATAAACCCGCCTTCCAAACAACAAAACACTCACTTGTACTAGCGTTGAGAGGGCTCTTGTTGGAGGAGGCATCGGCCACGTTCACAGTGAGCGAAGATACGCCGTCCTCAAGCTCTTGCGAATCGGACGTATTTATCGCTCCTATTGACGGCCTTCCATGCGGACTTCCTACAGTCGGCGCTAGCCCCGGCAATTCTCCGATCGATTGAACCCGCTTCGATTTGCCAGTCTCGTCCTGATGACAAAAAGCCCAATTTGACGAAAAGAGAAGAGGTTTGTTTTTTCCTGTCGCTCGGTAGGAAGATTTCGTTGAAAACACTTATAACATTATTAAGTACTAATAAAAATATTTATAAAGGCTGATAAAAAATGATTTCAATTTCATTTTCATGTTTTTATTATCGCAGCCCGAAGTTATTGATACTTCATCAAAATTAAAAAAAGATCCAAAAAATACGAGAATTTTGGCAAGTAATGTGGATTGAAACATATCTTTTAATACTTTCATATAATGTTACTTAATGACAGCAATATTACAAAAATCATTTCTATTTTATATTATAAGCTTTCTTGCATTTTTTATTCATAGCATTTAAATAATTTCTCCGTAATTTTGGTAATTTTATACATTTTTTGAACGGGAAAATTATTTAAATGCTATGAATAAAAAATGTAAGAAAGCTTATAATATAAAATAGAAATGATTTTTGTAATATTGCTGTCATTAAGTAACATTGTATGAAAGTATTAAAAGATATGTTTCAATCCGTATTCATTGTAACAAAATATATTCAAAATATATTGAATCAATTCATATTCATTCTGTTTAATCAAAAATCTTTTTTCAAGATAAAAGAAAAAATTAAATAATCAAGAAAAACTTTTGCCTAGTTTAAAAAAAAATTCTATTCAGAATTTTCGACTCATTGATATTTTGGAACATGATACACTAAATTTAGATTTAAACAGAAACAACATACAATTTCATAGTTTTCAATGGAATTTTCCAACCAGAGATCGTGAATCATTTAAGAACTCACGGCTGGCTTAGAGGAACTTGGTCCACTGCCACCTTTTTCCTTAACCTTTTCTTTAATCTATAACAGTTAGTTAGAATATCAATATGTTATGAAAGATAAAATGAATTTAGGGGTTAAAAGATTAGTCAAAACAGTGTATAAAGAATATGAATCTATAGGGCTAGGGTACAGAAAATGATCAATTAAAAAGACTTTGTTTGAAATATCGATCTCTTAAAATTTAGTTAAAATAGTAACGAATATAATATATTATATATCATATATATTATATCTCTTCTACATGCAGCAACACAAATAATTTTTACGATCTCATTCTTTCAACAAATTAGCTTATTTTTTTACTCTTATATTCACTCAGTGATTCGCCATTATTTTGGATTGACAAGTGCCAAATATAGACCCAACTGACAAGGCAACCGTTTTTAATGGATGTTTTCTTACATGTAGGAGAGGAAATGGAAATTCATGCTTTGAGGGACTTGTCGTACAGACAGACATAAAATAAACAAACTGTACCTCAACGTCGCCTTCAGATGGTTCCTCTAGGTCATCCGTGAGTAAGGCCAGCTGTTTCTCTCTTTTCTCGAGTGCGCTTTGATATTTTATCGGATTGGCGAGGGCCTCGGCAAGGTCGCTCATACCGTCTGGCACGTAGTCCTTCACAATAACGTTTAAAAAGAGGCTGGCCAACGGCAACGGCTGTCCGCATTCGGTACGCAAGGCTACATGACGGTAGCCCGGGCACAAACCAACGACCGGCAATACCCTATGTCCGATCATCTTGCCTGACTCTTCATACGCTGCTATTCGAATAGAAGCCAGCGCTGGTAGTACGACCTGTAAAACAATGTTACCAATTCACTGTTATTCAATTTTCAACATGCTTTTAGATAATGGATGATCACATTTATAAATCGTTAAATAATAATGGTTTATTATTATTATTATTATTTTTTCATAAATTTATTCACCTTCTTAAAAACAAAAGGCTCTTCATCATACACTGGATTAATGCCATTATTAGGGACTATTTTTGTTCTAAACTTCTTTCTCACGGTATCTGCTGGAAGACCAAACATATCAACTTCTACAAAGGTTCCAACTCTTTTATCCGTTAAAAACTGAGCAGATATCACGTGAATGTGAACCATTCCAGCGATTATGCCATCAACTGTCGACTCGGCAAAAGGATCCAATCGACGGTCCTTTCTACGCATGAATTCCGGTTTTAATATGAATCCACAACGTTTATTATATTCGAAAATACCCAAATTGAGTTGCATAGCGAGATCTGAAATTATAAAAATCATAATTTTGGTAAGAACACTTTCTATTTTATTAAATTTTAATTCAAAATAGTACGCTTGAATAAAATATAAAATACTTTCTGAAATTCGTATTACTATCTACTTGTAATTAAAGTATTTCCCCGAATAGAAAAAAATATTTAAATAACATCGAGTGTGATTGTGTATAAAAGATCAAACTATTCACCTAAAGTTTGATAGTTTAAAGCTACAAGTTGACAGCCCGCGTTCCAGAAAACTTGTGGCATAAAGTTGCTTGAATCAAAACGCGTGCCTGAAGGGTAAACTCGTGAAAGTTGATGTTTATTATAATTGACAAACTCCAGTGGTCGTTCTTTCAAGAGAGTTGTAGCTTGTTTTTCATCAAACGAGGACATTTCGTACATCCGATTTTTTCCTGAAAATTTGATAATTTGTTTAAAAATAAAGTGATAAAATAATGTAAAATTTAATTGATAATGACTCATAATGACAAATCAATAAACATTAATAAATACAAATTTTGCATATTTATTTTTAAGAAATATCGAAATTCTTACTTTCTGCAGTTTCAAAACTATTGAAATGAACAGGTTGAACATAATTAACAAGTGCTGAAATTTCGGCTCCAGCTTCTGTTTCTTTGGCTGCTTTAGCTTCAGCTTCTTTATCACCTTGTAATTTGCCATCTTCTATGTTAGATTCATCTTCCTCAGTACTTGACTCATCTTCATCTTCTGAAAACAGAAATGTTCATAATGAGCAAATAAAAATAAAAAAACGAAAAAAACAACTAAACTACTATTTTATTTCTATTCTACTTGTATGATACAATGGTGGTATTCTATTTTATTGAGTAAAAAAAGAACCAAACCATCATCATCTTGTGTACTGTCCTTGCTACCCTGTCGTTGTTGCAACATGGGTGGGTGAACTTCTCCATTTTGATGTTCGCTATTCCCATTACCCACTACAACCCCATCAACTACTTCACTTTGTGGAATGATGTCAGGTGGAGGTCCATTTTCTCCCTTAGCTGATTGAGTCTCGCTGCCATTTGCTTCATTAGGCTCAATACCCTCTTCTATGCCCTCAACATGCATTTGTGGTTTCTTTTGGTGCTTTTTATGATGATGATGGTGGTGCTTCTTCTTATTCTTGATTATTATTTTTCGTTTTAACAATGCAGGGGGTGGTAATTCCTGACCTGGTTCTAACTGAAATTCATTAAAATTAAAATTTGTTTGATATATTCTGTTTTTACTTTTTTTTGTTAGATTCGTCATTAATATTCACAGCTTTAGTACTAAAGTCATTTATAAATTGTAAATACACTTTAAGAAAATGTTGTATGAAATATCATGTTACCTTATGAGATTCAAGAGGTGCTTCAAGAAGCATTTCTCCAAAGTACTCTCTACAATACTGAGCAATCTTGGCTTGTTGTCTTGGATTACAATGGTTTTCAAAGCTAAGTATCACAGGATACTCAGATGTCTTAAAGGCACTCTCAGCTATCGCTTCAATCACATCTCGAGCCGAAATTTCAGGTACAAACGTATACCTGTCGTTAAATTAATAAGTTACTTTAATAATTAAAAAGTTAACATTCTTGCTAATAGATTAACTATTATAAAATAATTATTAATTATTATTTAAAGTAAAAGTATTTTTGTATTTTAGTTTAAAAATATAAAATTAAAATGTTAAAATAAGAACTCTATCTTCTTGTTACATAAGATTATAATAAAATATGAAAAATATTTACCCATGAACAATGACTGGTTCATCAAACTTGCCATTCCAGAAGTCAAGCTCAACACAACGACATCCGGCAAGTAGACATTGTCGGTATATCTCTACAGAGCTTTTTCCAGTCAATTGATGACCTGTAAAATTTATGTTGTCATATTTCATTTATCTTCATAACAAGTTTTCTGCTTATTTTAAAGTATTGAAAAAAGATAGAAAATCAATATCATAAATACAACAATTTTTAAATTTAAATTTACTTGAGCATTAACTGAATAGAAAAATAATTGAAAAATTAAAATTTTTCACAAAAGTCTTACCTGTAAGATACGTATTATGACTAGAATTAATAAAATAATGAGCCAGTGGTTGATCCATATCATCTGATAATTCAAACTTAGACACAGCAACAATAGGATTATCTTCACTCATGAGATAACGTAGAAATCCATCGCAACTTAGCATGCCTTTTTGGGCATTTTGTTTATTTGGTTCATACTGATTAATAATTTCCATTGCTCTTGCAGCATTAGCATATGGATATAAGATCTCATTAAGACGTGGGTCACGCTGAGTTTGATTTAAAAATTCAACAAATTGTGGTACTGACATTAATTTCCTTTTAGGGTTACCAACTATTTCCTCAAAAACTTTTTCTACATCTGTACGTTGAGTTAAAGATTTGTAAAAGTTGAAGAATTCTCCAAATTCATATTTATTTAGAGGGATAGAATCATTCTTGCCCGAGGCATAGCCAGAAATGTCCAAGGCCTTTTCTACACGTTTTCGATCATCTTTGTTTTGTGTGAACATTTTGATAATACTAAAAGAAATTATTAAGATTGATATTAATATAATTCTAAAGAGATATGGTTGTATAATAATTATTTCTAAAAATAGAATGGTAAAAATATAGTTTAAATTTTGTAATTTTTAAAGACTATAATTTGTTAATTAAGATATTAAATATTTTTAAAAATAAGAGTGAAAGAATAAAATATACTTACTTTTTAACAGGTATATTTCCAAATTTATCAGCAGATAATGCCAATTTTGTATGTGCTTTTTGCAAGAACATAATTGTACTAGTATTAAGCTGAGTGAGATTATAAGCCAAGTAAAGAAGTTGATCGGTCCAATGTCGTGCAATGTCAGCACGTGTTGTACAGAAATTAATAAAAGTCATGTTTACAAAGTCTGAACCATAACAGATCGTAACAGTCTTGTCTTCTAAAGAATCTTGAGAGCCCATTGATACAAGTGCTTTTAATTTTGGATCCTGCAAATGGTTATATATTACAATCTCATTCAATGCATTTTTCATTAATATATACTCAATAATAAGCTAAAAAGCCAACATTATTGTTAATATAGGTTTATTTCCAAATAATGAGAAAGGAACTCATGTTTGTCTCATAGCAGTTATTTTTATCAAATGTATTTCAAATTTTAATTTGCGAATTGAATTATTTTTAACTCAAATTTTTAATTAAAACTATGTTATTAGATAATTTATTTAATTATAAAAAATAAAATACTTTTGGAAAATTAATATAATGTATATAAATCATTAAAATTACTTTGAAATATCATTTTAAAATAATTGTATTGTCTGTAAACCACTGCAAGTTAACAAAATAGTACAAAATGAAAGTTTAATTTTAAATTTATTGACATATAAATAAATAGCTTATTGATTTAAAAAAAAAATTAAAAAATAATTATTATATGCATAATTATTCTTTTACAAGAGTTTATTAAGTTGCAAACAATTTATTTAAAATATTAGAAGTTAAAAAAGGAAACTCATTCTGTAATGATGAGTAAATCTAATTTTAGGTTTAACTAACTATAAGTCTTTCTTTATTTGGAGTTTGATTTTCTGTACTTTATTTTTAATACTATACAATCTTACAGTATTATTATTTTACAAAAGTAGAATCCTTATTTTAACTCCAGTTTTACAATAAGGATTTTATATTTAGTAATAAACATGAGTAAGAAAAATAGATTTATATTTATGCAGTATAAAGTATCTTATGTTCTATTTATAATTTTACCAATAATTATTATGCTGCAGCATTATGTAGCACTAGTATTCATGCAAAGATACAATAGAATTATGAAAGACTATGTTACAGGTGATAAAATAATGTTAATTCTGTACATGCAGTATTGACTTAAATTATTGAAAGTTATACACAAGTTTTATTAAGAACCCAAGCTTTTAGCTTTAAGTTGCAATATTCACCTTGGGTATCTTAGCAAATTTTCCTGTTCGTGTGTCACGAATCATTGCTATATCGAGCATATCCATTTCGTTGTGCTGATCTATCCAATGCAGGTAAAAACCATGTTTGTCCACTTTCAGAGTAACCGGTGTTGCTACTCCGGAATCCTACATTCGAGCAAGTTAAATAATATGATAGTGCTTACCTCAAAAACTCTTTCAAAAGTGTGTAAAACTATTATTTGAAGTACCACTACAATTTAATCACTTTGCTCCAATATCATTATATCAAACTATTAAATTATTTTGTAAACATCTTTCATGGTAAACATGACATTGCTTATGTCTAATCTATAGTAAGTATTTTTACACAATCTAATATTCATCTGTCAATGATATAATGAAATAAACATACAGTAAAAATTATTTTTCAAATTTTTCAAAGAATATCTCGAAAAAATATTAAAAATTATGTGTTGATATTACAAAGATTATTCTTAAAAAATCACAAACGTGTAGAATGTTTAAAATGACCAGATGGTCTTTACTGTATGTAATTTCTATATGTATAAATTAAGCTGAAAAAATCATGTAATATTTCTTTTTTTGAACATTCAAGTAAAGTTAAATCAATCTATTATTGAACAAATATTTTCTGACTCATCTAGTGTTCATTGTTATTATACAGTGAATTTGAACTGCTCGCAAGACATCTGTGCAGTCAAGACATCATTCTCAAATTAAAAACACTCATACCTCGTCCCACTTGACGAACTTTTCGCCAATCTGCAGCTGCTCCGAAACCTCGACAGGCCTGGTCTGGACGGCATTCTCCGTTGACTTGGTGCCTGCCATTGCTCCTGAGGATTCTCTTGGCACAGAATAGGAAATCCAGAAGCATGAAGTTCACTAGTGCTCAGTGAGGAAAGACTTGTCTGTCAAAAGTCTGTTCACTAGTTAAATTCCAGGTTCCACCTGCCTGAGTGCAGCCTCAGCGCTGCTGCTGATTCTGCCAACCGGGCACTGTATTCTTTTTCTTCAAACATCGACCAAATGCTAAAAAAAAATAACAGCACTTTGTAATTCCCCAACACAATTCAACAGTCTACAGCACACAAGCACTTGGTCCTGCTCCCCTGGAGGAGTGCAACATCAGCGACTTGCGAACTCGAAATCTTTGCGCAGCTCAGGGCAGCACCACCGTACCAAAACACTGTTAGCAACGGCCATCCTCGGCAACGGCAAGGTGTTTACGTACTAATAATACACGACAGCACGCACGGACGGCACAGTCTCTATCTCTGTCTCTCTGCACTGCACAAAGATCCGAAAGCCACACAAGGCTGCGTCTCGTCTTCTTCCCGCGCGAGTGACAAGTAGGTACCTAGCTAGCGCACGTACGGGCCTCTCCCGGGAGAGAGAGAGGCAATAAACCGTCAGGTGTACAGCGGAGCAGGTCGCAAGTGACAGAAGACAAACTCCCTCTCTCTCTATCTCACCCACCGGACTCTACCAATCCCCCGGGGATCGAGAGAGAGAGAGAGAGAGAAAAATACGTGCTCTCGCGTTATGTATATAGCTTGTGGGTGTGCGTACGTCTCTGCGGGGGGGAGAAAGGCGCGCGAGAGAGAACCCGGGTGCGCCTCTCGTCAGAAGTGGAAGCACTGGATCATCGCAAGGACGGACATCCTGCTCTCGGGCTCGCTCACTTCACTCTCTGCATGCACACTCTCGTAGTTCTCGCTCTCGCTCTCTGGACTATCCTCTGCTCTCGGCCGCGGCCGAGCGCGCGCGATCAGTAGTGCGCGCGCGCACAGCTCCTCCCCGAAAAAAACACTTCCCTCTCTTTTGCTCTCGCACGTATAATGTATATATAGGTATAGACACACAAGCGCGCGATAATATACACCTGCTCTGCTACTGCTGCTGTGCGAGCGCGCGAGGACGAGGACGATCAAGTAGATAACTCCGACGGCGGCGCGCGCAAGTGTGTGCGTACGGCCGTCTGCGCGCAGCACACACGACGACGGTAGTATTGTTGTGATTATACGCTCTTCTCTCGCGCGCGATTATCCGCCGACTGCTGCTGCTTCTGCTACTATGCTGCTGGCTGCTGCTGCTCCGCTCGGCTCCGCTCCCGTGAACACCAGGAGGCGCTCTCTCGAGTGCGACGTATATACATGCGTCTCGTGTTTCTCGCTCGTATAATACGCGCGCGCGCGTTACGGAACGGAGTTTAGTAGCTATAGAGGTAGCTAGGTGAGATGGGTAGGTTGGTAGAAGTATAAGTATTAGAAGAAGGCTTCAGCACGCTATATACCTACCCGAGGGCGCAGAGTTCTTATAATCGGGGAGAGAGAGAGGAAAGGATCAGGGTGTGGAAGATATTGAGGGTGGGTACACGCGCGCGCGCGCGCAAGGCGTGTATGATATGATGGGTGCTATATAGGCGTGTACCTGCGCGTGATCGTGAAGAGAGATGGAGAAACAATAATGATGACGCGCGGAGAGCTGCGATGCGGAGACGCGCGCGCGAGGGGAGAAAGAGTGCGGGGAGGGCAAATTGAAAATTAATGAAGACGAAATTAGAGGGAGATAGAGAGAGAGAGAAATGATTGTCGGATGAGCTGGTTGTTTTTTTTTTATTTTTTTTTATTTTTAACGACACCGATTAATGTCCGTTGAGATTTCTCATTTCGAGGACGGGCGGCCGCAAATTGCCGGGATTAGCCTCCGAGTGAGGTTGCAAAAAATTCTACCGGAGTTGAAAAATTATACGGTTTCGTCTGTAAATAGAAATTAATAGTTGGGAAGTCAGAACGTTGGATGCTGTTAACTTGCTGATTTAATTTTCGAAGATTATACTGAATCGGTGACGCCTATAATAAAAATCTGATGTTCAATCTTGTCGAAGGCTTGTCTGTAGTAAAACTTTATTATATTTTTCCAGCCGTGTGGAATTCTTCCATATACGTTTATTAAATAATAAAGTCTCTATTATAGGAGTTATAAACCTCATTAAAAACTAATATTTGCTCTGCGCGTATAAAAAAAATTATATTAGGTCGAGGGAAGATAAATTCTTTAAAAAAATTTTAAATATCAGTTTTATTTTTATTTATAATATGTATAAAATATTTTTCAACGAAATTAAGTTCAACAATTTAATTAATTATCTTCATTCCATGTTATATCAAATCTATACTATTATATAGGTATATACGCTATACTGTTCTTACCGCAAATGTGGCTAGCATATTTCATTACGGAAAAAAAAAATCAAAACTCCTCTACTATATAGGCTCATAAAAAAGAATATGATAATATATTCGATCAATAGGACTTGACCTTTACAAGCCGAGTCGAGAAAGAAAACACGGGTTATTACAGAAATTGAATTTGTTTCCCTTCACCGCGCGCGCGCGGCAATGAATACAAAATTCCGTCTGATTGGATCGGAGCTGCTCTCTTTAATCCACCGAGTTCCGCCAATTTCGCCCGCCGAAAAAAAATCCTTAAGCCCGTATAGAAAAAAGCCCGTCTGAGGGCGCGGAAGATCATACAGTAAATTGAAGAAAGCGGGCCATAAATAAAGAATAGGCAAAAAAATGGGAGAGGGATAGGAGCGAGGACGAAGACTGCCGCGATAAAATGAATTGAAGGGGAATAGCGGCGGCGTGGCGCGGACGAGGAAGAGGCGCGCAGCGTGAATGAAAGATTTCGACATTTAATAAAAAAATATGAGCGGTCCGGATGACTGATGTTGAGGCGGACAAAACAGTATTATGCTAATAAAATCGCCACGGGCGTTACTCGGGCGTAGAGGGGTCATAAACCTAGTTAGTATGGCTAAAATTGGCCGTGACATTATATGGATAGGGGAGGGTTTTTCCCTAGTTTATATGTCGATGCTATATAACGACTGCTTTGTGCGTTATAACTTTTTTCCGAAATATAGGTACATTATACGATATCATTGAAAATGATAATGATAAAAAATTTGATGTACGGGAATCCTGTGACGTCATGTTGGAAAATTATTGGAATTCCTTCAATTTTTTCTATTATATACATGAAAAGAAAATTATTCGGAGCAAAGCTCATGCCACTCCATATACACGCATACATCAAACATTATCGCGCAATTATAATTTCCCTGTTTAATTAATTAGAGTTCTGTTATTCCGGCAAATATTTCACGGGAATTCTTATATAGACTCATTTATTTTAATTAGAACGGACGAGAATTGATGTATTTTGATCGATCGACTGCGGCGCGTGGCGGCGCGATCATTAATTTCGCTTTCTGCCACGCCTGGGCGCGGAATAAAATCCCTTTGGTTATCGGCCGGCCCTCTTTTTCCATTCGTCATTGCATTGTTAAACATGTTTATACCGTCGCAATTAACGGGCAAACGTCGCTACTTTGATAAACTTGAAATTAAAAACAAATATACGCGCACGCTTTTTGAGTTATATAGCCGTATACTTCAATCTCCAGCATTGTTTGGTAGACCGAACCTACTGAATAATTCATTTTAATTTAGCACAAGTATTTTTACCAAAAGGGTTGAAATATTTGCTGTGGAGCGCCGCTATCACATTACTTAAGCTAAAGCGCTGTCTCTTTAATTACAATTAATGCTTTAGTATAGAAAAAAAATATGCGCTCGCGTCTGTAGTGGCAAAGAAAACTTTTCTCGCGATCACAATTGCCCTAATTTTTTCGAGCAATTGTAAACAGTTAATCCGCGACCGCTTATTAATACGGTCCATTTAATTCCGGCCCGCGGTTCATGATAACAGCGTGGGGCGCTCTACGCCCGTCCGCCCGCTCGCAGTAAGTGGGGACGAGATGTAGCGCAATATAAACAACGTCGGTATAACTATTAATTTCAAGAGACGCGCGGGAAAGCGTTCACGAGATAAGGGAAAGGCCGCGACGAGAGGGCCGAGAGAGATGAGGGTATAGAGTGCGATTTAAGGCGCGGAAAAAAGCTCTCTCTTCCAAATGTTGTCCTCTTTTTTTCATATAAGAACGCCTACGCGCGTTCAGCGGAATGACGTAGTCGTCGGCGGCGCGTTTATTTTCCAATAATTAAAGCTGAAAATCAGATACGCGCTGTGTTACAGCGAGTACAGCTTATACGTGCCAGTTTTTTCCTTCATTTTTTTTCCCCTCTTCATCTCCCGAGAAAAAAAAACGCCGCCGCGTTTTTTTCTGAGAACGCGAATAATTCAGCGCGGACGCGCGGGAAAGAAGCAAAAAAGACGCGGGCCGGCGTTGTTATATTTTTACTGGATATATAACGGCCGGTATACACACAATATCATCCCCCGCGAGCCTACTTTTTGCAGGATATTATACGCGCGCGCATGTATAATAACTTTTTCAAACATCGACTGACCTAATTTTCCCCTCCGCGATTCTCTCTCACTCGCGCACACACTTAACCGCTCCCGGCGACGCACAGCGTCGTGTTTTATATATATATACGAATGCGGCGGGAGTGAGCGCGCGCTTTTCTCGATTACGCGCGGCTGAATGGTTTGAAAAAAAAGAAGAAGACGCGTATACAAGTAGCGCTTATGAAAAATTCAGCGAGCCGCCTCGTTAAAATCCGGGACTCGTCGCTGCTGCGCGCCTCGCCACGAGCCAAAGGTCATAGTCGCTCTCACCACTGCTCCTCCGAAAAAAAAATTTTTGTGCGATGTGTGCACTTGTATACCTAATATACTCGCTCGCGCCTACGAGAGTTCCAATCAATTCCGGCTCGTTTCCCTCACAACGCGCGGCGCGCGAGTATGATCGAAAATAGACGCGGCGAGCGGAAAAGGAACGCGACTCTGCATGCGTGTGATATGTGTGTGACCAAGAGAAAGAACAAGAGAAAAAATGAGAAATTGAAAAAAAAACAAGAGGGGTGGAAATGAATGAGAAGATGAAAAAAAAGGGAAAGAGAGTGTGTGTGTGTGTGTGTGTATACACGAGCGGGCAGCGCGGTTATTCTTGAAAAATGTGTGTACCCGTCGCACACACATACACGTACATTATTATACACTTTTATACAGAGACGGGAGAGACGCAAGGACGCTTGAGCGCGCGTATAAGTATATAATACCTCGCGCGCGCGCGAGCTCGTTGTTGGATTGATTTTATATACCTATACGAACCTATATATACCGTGAGCGAGCGCGAGCGCGTTCGAAAGCACACGAGCCTAGGGAATAATGAGCGCGCAGGAGGTGTGCGTTATATATGTGTGTGTGTGCCTGCGATGCCTATACTCTATACTACATTATTATACCCATTGCTCTCTCTCTCTCTCGCCGCAGTTTTACGAGACGCCTGCGTGCGCGCTCGCTTATACCGCCGTTTATTTATACACGCGGTTGCGATTTTCGCGGAGCTTTAAAGCTCTGCGCGCACTTGCAGGTATACTTACCGCTGGTTAATTATAATTTTGATTTCGCGCGAGGCGCGGTTCGGCCCGCGATCAATTAGATCCGAGAGCACTGGCGGTCGCTCTCTCTCTACATCTCCCGCCTCGTTTACGCGCGTGTGTATCGATTGGCCGAGGTGGCGGCATGCGGGCCTCGGAAACCTTTCCTCTCTCTCTCTCCTCTCCACTTTTTTTTCTGTCCAGAAAGGAGAGCGGCGATCGGCTTCCGGAGCGGGGGAGAACGCGGAAAGGAATTTTTTATTATGTTGTACATAGCTGGCGGGGGAGGAGGAGAGAGAGATGAATAGAATTTCCGCGGCCGCGGAGAGCGCGCGAAACTCGAGATATGTCGTGGTTTATTCGTGGTGCGAGCGCGCGTATATGTGGCGATTGTAAGCGGGAATCGAACTGGAGTGTTTCCAGTTTTCCGCGCTTATTGGGTTGATGAATGTGAAACTTAGTTTCTGATTGCTGATGTTTAATAAGGAATCAAAGTTACTCTGAGCTTAATTTGAAATGTTAATTTAACAAATTAGATTCTGTGATTTCGTAATAGGTTTTAAAAATATTCACTAAAGTTACGTTATAAGAATAATATCCGAAAAAGTTGACACGTTCATGATTACATAGAAATTATATATTGACATTTGCACTGTTACATTAAAATTTTTAAATTAATAATGAATTTTAAAAAAAGTGCATAATATTACGTATAGTAATATAACGAAATAAATTACAAGAGAATATTATTTATGGTATAGTTGATTAAATCTAAAATAAGTTTTAAAAACACGTTTATAATAATAAAAATATTATTTATAGTATATTTGATTAAATAAAAAATACGGGTAAATAAAATCATAAAGTGTCATTCGAGTTTTTTTCTTTGACTTCTATACGCATTTAACAACAGCTATATGAATTTCATATTATCATCGTTTTCTCGGCTTTTCATTGCACGTGTATACAGTTTTGCGCTGACGTTTCACGAACGTTATAGTAAATTTCTGCAGAGCAAACCTGAAAGTGAATACCTTACCTTTAGTACCCTGAAGAGATAAACTGCAATATTCTCGAAATGACAGCATAAAACACCCGTATAAACGACCGTGTATATATAGAGAGAGAGATATGGAAAAAAATTCATCAACTCAAACGCCATGAGCCACGTGACTGAACTTTTATTATCATTGATAAAAGCGACTTTGAAAAAACTTTTTCAAAAAACAACTGCGTCATGAAATTCCCATTCAAACGTCAGTACGATAATACATTTATCCTCAAACACAGCGCAACATTTTAAATTTGATAAAAACTTTAAAAGGTCACGCGTCGTGCTCTTTGTTTCCGAGAGTCCATATTTAAAGCGCGGCGGAAACTTAATATTTTACTTTAAGTGAACTTTGTATCAGTCTCTCGGCCGCGCGCTCCAGACAATGCAGCGCATCTCCTTTTTCATTTTACCGAGAACACGCGTCCGCGTACAACACACATGACACGGCGACTCTTCAAGACTCTTCTGAAGAAAGTGGTGTGTATATGGCGTGCTCCTTTTGTGCCGGTCGAGTGCAGGCCGAAGAGAGCGCGTTTTAAATAATTTACAACGTTTTGTAAAACATGCGCGCGCGCGTGCAAGAAGAGAGAGAGAGACGAGATCCGTTGCGAAACGCCTCGTTGTCCGCTATTATTAGATAATCGCGGTTATATACCAGCCGGGTATATAAATTCAGAGCGTAAAGTATGCCAAAGAGAATGGAATAGTGATGTTGACGTCTCCAGCGCATACTGCTCCAAACTAAAACCGTTAGAAGGATCAATAAATGCTCCATTAAAGGCGTGCGGTGCGCTTAACAAAGCCTCAAGTGCGAGCGCTCGCCCACACCGCTCATGCGGGCTTCTTCTCTCTCATCCTGGAAAATCTATGAAAATTGCCAATACTCTGTGTATAGTTATGTGCGCGGTATCTTATATCATCGGGAGCAGCGAGCGCGCGTGGTGTGCATATGTATATATACGTTCGCGCGGCGAGAGCATTCAAAGTGCAAGACATTGTAACCCGGTGTCAGGGTCGCTGAATTATCCCGTCTGATTGAAACATTTTGCATGAAAAGGTCACGAAAGTGGACGATGTGAGAGCCGTGTCTTGGTCTCTTTTATTTCATAAATTAAATAATCCGCCTTTTTGTACTTTCATTGTAGGTCGTTATATCTATAAAAATCAAAAATACACTACGACGATATTGATGTATGAAGGTTTTTGTGAAAAATACTTGTACACCATTTAAATTGATTGAGATCAAAATCGGGAAAAATTTATTTTACCAAACTCGTTCTGTATCTATTGACCATTTCATTTATAATGAACGGGAAAAACTGTACGGCGTATTACATTTTTCCAAGGAAACTGAAATTTCCGAACCCTGAGGGTATTATCATGTCGGAAATTCGTTAAGAAAATGCCTTCAACATACTTACTCTGTTCAAAATAACTCGGGCTACAACGTAAATAACATGCTGTAGTGTAGCAAAAGTATTCTTTAACAAATATTTTTATATTATTTGTGCGGTAATCAGTGTTCCATCAAAGTGCAATCATTGAAGATATAGTAACATGATGATTTACGAAAAAAAATATTGTATCAACAGAGGTCGTTTTAATTATGACTAAAGGCATATATTCATTAATACTATATTTAACTTGTTTTTTTTTCAAGGTAAATATTAAAAGCAATTTATTACGATATCTTTTTTCATGAAATATTTTATACGGAAATTTTCAACAGCTAAAAACACATTTGGCTCTCACTGCACCCCTTCTTAACTTAGTTTCCAGCTTATCCAAAGTCTATCTTTATATTAACTTTTTATCAGTCATTTCGATCATTTCTTGTAGTCGAAAACTTTTCTTTATCGGATCTGCAAATGAATAAGCTTCTAGATAACACAAAGTAATAAGTGAAATAGCTGTAGATTTAAATTTAGATGAGAGATAAGGGTAGTGATTAATGGAATTGTAGTTCACAATAAACATTAATGCTGTGCCTTCTATAGTAGGTGAATAGAAATAAAAAGCTAACATGTTAGCATTCAAACAAAGAAACCACAAGTATTTGTATAAGTTTTGAGAAACAAAGAAAATACAATAATAAAATAATAAATAAAAAAATTCTGGAAAAACATTTAAAATTCTATGATGTATTATAACAAAATTGAATGATAAAATACTTTAATATGTTTCTAAATTAGTAATAGTGAGAATATAACATTCTATGGACACTCGTGAAACGGGTTGCAAACAACCCTTTGAACGTCGAAAATGATCCTTGCATTTGAGCCTGTGCATGAGTGAAACATTGATCTTTTTGATTTGTTTCATTCCCATATCATCAGTATTACTGAACTTCAAACCTCCGTCTATGTATGCAATGTGTCAATATTGTTAACAAATATTATTACGAAAATTTACATACGGCATTGAGGACCGAAATTACAGTTCTTTTAACTTTTCTCTTTTCAAATAGTGGATAGCATTCAAAGAAAGAATTTAAATAAATTAAAAATACAGCGTTTAGCATGGAGACAAAAATATAACAGTTTATAAAGTTATAAACATGCATGAAAATTAAACCGTATTCTTTAGACAATATTAAGCAAACTCTACTAATTTATCGTATAGATGTTTAGGGAATTCGTGGTTTTCTAAATATCGTAAAACAGAAAAGATTTAATTTATAATTATAATAATTATAAATAATTTATCATATTCCTATTAGGATTAAATATAGCCTCGTTGAAGAGAACTTTTTATAAAGATATAATCAAATAAAATAATTGAATAAAAATGTACATTATGCGTATACCGTGTAAGTAGTAAAAGACAACATCGTTCAGACATATATCGACGCCCCGTACGAAGAAAAGCACAAATCAGGCCGTTACCAACACAAGCACAACTCGCGGTGCGGGGACGAAAAAAAGCACAACTCAGTTGCTCTTTAGGTCCGAGTCGTGCTTTTCTGCGTCCGAGATTGTGAGCTGTGTTAGTCTTCGTCTAGCTCCGCGAGCAGTGCTTTTTTTCGTACGAGGCGTCGATATACGAGTAAATCCGCCAAACTATCACACTTTTTGTGTCACAAAACTGGCAAAAATTTTTTTTAGGAGTACATCTTTGGTACACATTTTTTCCTAATCTGTGTACCTCATATTATACGAGATCACAGTTGAACAAGCGAAAACGGGTTTGTGACATCGTTTTAGGAAAAA
>UXGD01002003.1:0-29335 GCA_900474315.1 Torymus auratus
TAGCTTTCTTCATATTTCTATATCCAAAAACCTATGCTAAAGTTTCAACCGAATCCGTGATCCGGAGGTCTGAGCCTCTCATAGTAAGTATTAAACGTAATTAAAAGAAGTGCATCACTCCTTTTCGATACAAATAACTTGTGGAAATCGTTAAAGAAGTTTCTTTTTAAATGGGAATCCTCAACAAATATATATTATCAAAAATATCCATCTTCTTTATGGACTTCTTCCAAGTTATGCGATACTATTAGCGATAACGGGGCCTAGTGAGAGATCTACTTGCAACTAGTCAAAAGTTAATACCCTCGCCGCGCGTCCGCGGCAATCATTTACTGGATCAGTAGTTACAACTTGTTAAGGCCCCCACTTACACAGGCGGCCGCTACTGGAACTAATAACAACAGCTAGTTATAGCGTACACAGTAGTGTGCAGCAGCAGCCGAGCCTTTACTATCACCAATATAATTGCTACCAACGATCACTCTGCTGATGCAGTCTTTAATGCTGCCAGGTTAATTATTACAGGGGAGGAGTTATTGCTCGAAATTGCCACTGTTAGAAGTAGATCACAGCCGTAAATGGTAGTAGCCGCCATAACCCCGCCAGCAGCAGCAGCAGCGCTATGCTCGCGAGAGCTTGAAAAGGATTTTGCATTCGAACTTGTTTTTTAAACGGTGTATGAAATTAAAGAGAGCGCAGAAGGATGTTGCTACAGGCGTAAAAGCAAATGTTGCATTTTTTATTATAAATGCTTACGTACATTATATTATTTGTCTGGATAGTTTTAAACAAATTTTTTTTTAGATATTTTTGTATGTGCTAACTCTCAGTGTGACCTTGTTCGATCCTTTTCCGATGCCTAATTACAGAAATCGGTCAACCACCTCTCTCATCGGAATAAAAACTTGCTCCAGCTTCTCGATTCTCCTGCGAATATTATTATAACCTGCACCCATTACACAACTGAAATCCAGATAGTCCACTATCCAAATCACGCGCGCATTACCCACTAAACTCGTTCCTCGCTTCGCCATAAACCATCACCCATAATTTTGTTCACGAAACGCCGTTTGGCTAACCCGGACAATCCACGCACATATATACTCGCAATGACGACCATAAATCAGTCTTCTCTCCCCTCTCCCACCATATTCTCGGAAAATCAGCACAAGCGCACTTATCAAGCGCATGTAAGCGCAATAACACGCTGCCAGTCGCAGCAAAAAGCGGATGAATCGAGAGAGAGAGATGCCCGCGGGCAAAAATGTGCTCGCGCAACCCTTTCCGCTCGGTCCGGTTTTTCTCGATCACCAGCCGAGCATCCGGAAGCGAATTATAAGTCCGCGCGTAAGTATATGAGGATATATATATACGTACTACGTGTAACTTGCGTGGGTATTGCGCGAGGGACACACACGTGCGTTGCGCAATGTCGGAAGCAGCTGAGGTAAACATTGCGCGGCGCATGCTTGGATCGTCGCGAGAGATTTCGAGCAGTGAGGTATATAGGTGTGAATGAATGGAAAGGTAAGTGTATCCGAGGCATATACGTGCACAAAGTTCCTATTTTGCTTTGAATGGAAAATTATACCGGAGGTATTATTATAACTATAACAATTGACGAATGTTGTCTGTTTTATATCTGTACCATCGTAAAACGTGGATTTTATTGTTCTTTTTCAAATTTAAATAAACTGTGCGTATGAGGCTAAGAAGGTTTATGAAATTCAAATTCGAGCAGTGGTATATAAGTCAAAGCGCGTGCTATTGTATCGTATCTGCATTATAGCTCTTAAAAATAAAGTTGCGTAATTGTAAACACGCACTGATGGTTAAAAACAAGAATTTTTTAACTGATCCAGTTATAATAATATGCTAATTTTAACAACAAATTCATTACTTTTTTTTATTATAAAAAAGCGCAGATAACGTTATACTAAATGTATATGTTTTTTTCGCAGCGAATCATACTTACGTAAAGATATATACTGTTGTTTTGCCTTTTTATTATTAATGCATGCAGTTATTCAACCTAATTTTTTAGCGAAAGTATGCATTCTTTATATAATATATTCGATGTAAAATTATGTATAAAGCAACAAACAAGTACTGTTACCAGTTTAGTTTTTTAATTATAGCCTTAGATTTAGATTTTTTATATACAAGAAACTCCGTTACGAACTCTTTTTTCAACGAATAAATAATTAGTATCACTTGGCATATCAAGTATATAACGGTATACACGTGAAACTTGTAATTTTCTACAAGAGCTATAGATAAGCTAAATACTCAACATTTGAAACGCGCTCTTTGAATTTTTTACCAAAACTAGAGTCGACGATGAAAAAACGTATAATCCTTGCATAGAAACCTGCATAAACCGTCCCCTTATCAAACAGCTATCACACACAGCCGCGTGGAAAACTTCCGCAATCCCACCCCAGAGCAACCAGAGTCAACTCTCTACACTGCATAAACCGCGCGGCGATAAGCGCTGCGCCATTCGCACCTATAACCAACGCGTCCCGGAACGATTTCTCGAATTCCAGCGCACGCGCACGTGGCGGCAGTAGGTAGTCCGATATCGGGTGCGAAATCTCGCGCGTGCCCTCTCTACTTTATGTACTCATATATACCTACTCCCGTATATATATACACCGGAGAACCGAGATAGCGGCGTACGCGCGCGCGAGAAAGAAATGATCATCGGGGGCCCCTCTCTCGGTTCATTGGGAGAGAGGACGCATAATGCGCGCACGTGCGCGAGATGCATCGCGCGCGCGGTAATAACGTTCAGCGGTTCGCTCCGGTTGCCGAGTACCTATATTGCCGTGGAGATAGGGAGAGGAGTGCGTGCAAGAGAGAGAGAGAGAACGTTTAACGAGCGAGCTCTCGATTGTTCGCGTGCTGCTGCCGAGTCGGCGGAGAGGATTCTTCGGGTAGTTGCTGTAAGTGTATATGTGGTGTGTGCGTGTGGTTTGGCGTTTTTCGAAAGACGCGGAATAATTTCGAGCTTTTTATGGAAATGGGATAAAAGGGGAGTGCTGTTGTTTGCTTTTTCTGATCCATTGTGGTGGTTATGTGATGCTGGGAGAACAAAAGTGTTGTGTCGCTAAAACGTGAAATATAGTGAAAATCCACTAATTTGCTGTTGATTAGTTGGTTACTAATTTGGTAGTGTATACCTGTATTTGGTTTTCAAAGTATAGTACTTAAAAATAAATTTTCAGTATCGATTAGGCAATTTCAGCTATACTCAAAGAGTGGATACTCCTTTTTCTGAATTATAGTGAGTTATTACTATTTTATATTTCGACAGTTTCTTGAAATTAATAAAGTAAATTTAAATAGTAACGAATCGCAACGTTATTTTAATATATTTTTAGCTAAAGAAAATTTTTAAATAAAAAAAAAGTAAAAGAAAATTAGTTTTTAAATAAAAACATCCATTGGTTGACAATACCCGATTAACATAAAATCAAAATTAATTTTGATAAGCTATTGAATAATTATTGTACTTATAGAAAAGTCATTCTTCATTACTTGTACAATGACTATAATAGACAAACACGTACCACCTATTCAACGCATATATATGTCGATTCTATCGTGAGAACTAGCTCGAGCACCTCTATAGCGTCAGAACTCCTCGATTTCAAACGAAACTTGTAAACGTCTATACAGACCACACGCATCCTTTACCTAATTCAACCCACCCATATATACACACACATATACACATTCGCTGGCCTCATCGAAACCGCACCCGAGCCGTATATATCCAAGCAACCCGCGCCTTTACAGTTAATGTACTTACGGTTCACCTCTCTCACCATACAAACCACACACACACTCGCTCACTCCCGTCACGCGCGAACGCGGCTCTTTTCCGCACTTCCCATCCTCTCCGCAGCGCATACCAATAACAATCGAACTCCCGTCGATTCTCTCTCTCTCTCACCGTCTTCTAACGTATTATATATACCTGTATATCCCATGCCCACCGGCTCACTTACAAATCACGACGGCGGCGGCGGCGGCGGCGCAGGTAACCCCCGCATATAACCGCTTGCTCGCTGTATAACCCACTTCTCGTCCTTGATTTCGCAACCGCGACGCGCGCCGGCCGGAGAGCACGACTCGCGCTCCCAGGAGAGCTCGCCGCGCGCCACATCCCATTTTTCCCCCCTTTAAACATTACACTCTCTGCCTAAGACACTTTCGCTGGCCGATGCATGTGTATATGCCGAGAGTTTTTGCACTACCTTGCTGGGTAATACGGTTTTTCGGCGTTGACCGCGCGCAAAGTCGTTGGCCCCGTTGTTTTTTCGTTATTTTGGGCAAGAGCGTGGATTTTTTTTGGGACACAGGAGGAGGAGGAGTCGAGACGCGTTTTTCGGCGAGGAAAGTGTGTTCTCGCGAGCGCGGGAGATAGTGAAAGCGAGCCGTGCCGGCGTTTTGTAAGAATGGGAATTTTAAGGTCGGCCGCTGAGAAAAAGGCGGGTACCAGCTCGTGTCGTAATGCGCGGAGGGTCTATTCTTTCGCGGGTTATTGACGGTGTAAGTAGCTACGGGCTGCGCGAGCTGTTATTTTGCAAATGTAGCGCTGGTTTTTCACGCAGTTCCGGTATATTTTTGTCTTTTTTTACTGTTATTATTCGAAAAGTGTATTTTTTTTTATAAAAATTAAAAATCTAGGTTGCTATAATGAATATAGTATACCCAAAGTATATGCGAACGCGGTGATTTGTTTTCAATATAGAATTTATTTTTATATTCGTAAGTGAAATTTTTTTCGCTATAGTTTATAATGATACCTTTCCCTTCTTTCTAACCTTGCGCTTTACATGTTTACGATTGTTTGAAAATAGAAAAAAAATAACACGTGCAGCTGAAAGATATGCTATGTTGTTATATACGAATGTAGAAAAAATGGGTTTCACGGAGAAAAAAAAATATATCTGCACAAGAGTTGTGAATAGAAAATATATTTTTTACAAATCAATATTAATTTTAGAATGGATTTTTTAATGATATATCTCGTATTAAAATATCTAAGAGCTAATATTTATTTCTTATCTATATTCACATTCTTACAAGATCTGTTTACATATCTATGAGTATATAATTGCGCGCTAAGTAATGGTTTTCTAATTGAACGATAACCACAGGTAACGATGCCACATTGACATTGCACGTCATTAGCACCGGTAACATGTGCTAATTTAAGGTAACTACGATCTCGAACCTATATAAGCATACTTCAAATATTAGTTTCTTTTTTTCCCTCTTCGACTCCTTTCTATTCCGCTCACAAAAAAACGATCTTATATGCATAAACAGTACGTTTCTAACTGCCACTTGAAATTCAAATCACGGACGACCAAAACACCTTCCTAAACAAACCCCCCGTACACATAGCACAAAAAACTCGTCGCCTCTCCCTCCAATAAGCAAAACACTAAGACACACCGTAATTTGCCTCCTCTGGGGGGCGGCATAATCATCGTGGCCCCGCGCAGACAATGCGCTCTTTGCGCACCTAAGGTGTCATGACCGCGCGATTTTTTCTCCCCACCTTCCGCAACTTCTTTTTTCGCAGCTGCTGCGTCGCGCACACGCCGTCGACCGGTGAAAAACTCCTTTCGTATTTTCACCGCTCAATTACGAGAGAGCGCGCGGTAGCGCGGAGGCCTTTATGTAACTCGAGCGCGAGCGAGTGCTACGGTGTCTTGTCTAGCCGCGCCGAGGGAGAGAAAAGGAGAGGAGAGTTTCATAATCCGCGCCAGGGTTACGATACGCCGAGAACCAGAGAGAGAGAGAGAGATTTTTTTCTCCTTCCCGTTCTTTTCTTTACTTTGAGAGGCGGCGAAGCGGCTACCGGAGGATGGATTTCTTTTTTAGGCGATTCGAGAAGAGCTGAAATAATTGCAGTGCGCTCGCGCGCAGCTGTAGTTTTCGACGATTCCCCGAGGCGGGGGCCACTTATTTTCGTCATTGTTTTGAACAACTGTTTTTACGCCCCCCGAGTTGAATCCTTACAGAAGCATTTTTACGCCCGATGGATATTATTGAAGTTGCTTGTTGTTTTTTGTTGCAATAATAACAGCTCGGTATGAGGTTTGCAGTGCCGGGGTTTCTTCGAATTATATTTGCTGTGGTTTTTTTGACATTTGCTTTATCTTTTAATTATAAACTTGGCAAATGTTTTCTCTCGTGGTGGATCGCGAAAGGATTTTCTTTTTCATCGTGGGGAAAAACCAGACAAATTGGTAGAGGTATAAAATTAAATCTCGCAAAAGCAAAAAATGCTATCATCATGGTAGAACGGCGGCTACATATAATAAAGAATCAACGATTTCGACCTATGCATAATCGCAAGGTTCGAATTTTTAACGAACAGGAAATGAACTGAATTCCTCTGAAAAAAACCTCTTCGCATAATTCAACGCGAACTCCACCTACCTCGGAGAGCATTCAAACAACCCGACACCCCCACCACTGCGGTCAGCAGAGGCGACGGAGACACGGAAACCCCTCCCAAAAAAAAGAAATTTCCCCACGCACACATTCATCTTGACATCCCTGTAACGCTACACCGCTGCGCGGCAGTGAGAGTGACGGCGTCCTCGAAACTCTCGATTTTTAATAGCCCGATCGCGAATCTTCTTCCCGCAGGTGCGCGCGCGACGTGCGGATTACACGCTTTCCTTTGTGAAATTTCGGCTTAATCCGCGGACGCGGTTGACGTGGTTATATCGAGATCAGCGTGGCGGATGTGTATATATATAGGTATGTGGATCTGGATGTCGGTCGAGGCGGTGCGGTTCGAGTTAATGGGATGTATATATGTATGATGGGCAGCTTTTTTATAAGCCTGCGGATCGAGAGGAATGATTTCATTGGGGTTATTTGGTGATAAAAGTGAGCTAATTATTTTTAATAACAGAAGGATCGAAATTGTTTTGAGAGTAATTTTATCGGAGTGAAGTTTTATGTCAACTATAATTTTGAATTGTGAAATTAAATTACTGTATATTGTAGTATAGGACTAATAAGTTTTTGCCATAATCTGATGCAATTGTTCGCGTGACACAATGATGTCGTTTCTCAAAATTCGTTTACAAATTATTTAACAGTATATTTTCTATAGCCAAATATATAGATGATACGGAGTGTGTAATTAAAATATGTTCTCACATGCGATCTACTTTGGTAATCGCTCGCAGCTTAATCATCAAGGTTAAATTGAGATTTAAGAAAGTTAAACGTTTAATAACGTTACATTACACCACTCGCGACGTTTTATTATATAAAGCACATTGATGAATCGCCCGGGGATTATACGATAAGCGAGTTCAATTCGATTTCATTCAACAATATAATAAAGGCCCGTATATATACCTCTCGAAGTGAGAGGCGCGGAGAGCAGCAGCGCCGCCGC
Organism: Torymus auratus; assembly: GCA_900474315.1. Taxonomy (NCBI): domain Eukaryota; kingdom Metazoa; phylum Arthropoda; class Insecta; order Hymenoptera; family Torymidae; genus Torymus; species Torymus auratus. The sequence goes on from UXGD01002003.1 coordinate 7,445, forward strand.
CGTCGCGTCAAAAAGTGCACTTGATATATATACCAGTAGGTATCAACTTTTACTCGTCGAGAGTGAAATTATAATCTGCTCGATAGTTATTTGAGCGCAGTGTTAACCCGAAGCCTACAAGACTTTTACGCGGATGTTAATAATTTACATGATATAAAAATATCACACGCGAATGTATAAATTTTCGTTTTATGCACCATGAGAACAATAGTTTATACATACAAATTGAGCTTATAAAACGGAATAAGATACTCGTTATTTTATGGCCGCGTAAAACTATCGTGAACTTTTAGTGCATGATATATATTCATTGCTATATATACACAAAATTGCTAGCGTAGATACTAAAAATCTCATTCGATTTGGTTCACAATTATTATTACTATTATATATCTATGATTGTAACAATATTTCCAGAACGTCTCAGATGTTCGCGACCCAAAGATCTTTTAATCAAAGGTATCGCAGCCACAACTAAAGCATACCGTCGAAACCACGACGATGAAAAAACAAAAAACTCCGCACCGACAACTCTCTATTAACCGTCTTTCTCTTTCTCTCTCTTCTCCAGGCAAAAAATCGATAATCGAGGCAACATCCCGAGAGCATCGTCGCCGCACCGCAACCGCGCTGTAAAACGGAAGCAGCAGCGTCTCTGTACGCGCGCACAGCTGTGTGTATATGTGTGTGTACGCTCTCTCTTACATCAGAAAACTGCGTTGAAAACGCGCGCGGCGTGTAACTCGCGCAGGGAAAAAGGAGCTCGAGCCTCTCACTCGGCGCGCAACCGCTACTTTCTTTCGCGCAACTGCGCTCGCCACGCGTACCTACTCTCGATTTCGTCAACGCGCTCGCGCGCCGGTGCAAAGAAAGCGAGCGAATTGAGTGAGCGAGTCGAAGAAAAAAAAGGAGGAGGCGGGAGACGCAGCCATCGATCGATCGAAAGGAGCATGTGTGAATGCGGGAATGTGTATAAAGGGGAAAATTTCATAAGCGCGCGGTAGAGATTGTCGGGAGATGTGTGTGTGTATACGAGGATATATATGCTGCTCCGGTTGTTACGGTAACAGGATCGAGGTCGCAAGAGCGAAATTCTTCGCTGCCATACGTATGTATGTACGAGAGATGCTGTAAGGTTTTATGGGTATGAGATCGACTCGATCGGCGTTACGAGTAATGTTTACGTGGCCGCGGAGATCGTTGGGCGAAAATTGGTTTTTGGAAACAACTTGCGTGTAGGTTTGATTCAAGGATACGCTCGTAGTTGGCAGACCAATTTATTGGGAAAAGTGGCGTAGTTTTCGTTTTATAAGGATGAGGTTGAGGTGAAATGAATCTTTGGTAACACGCACGCGGGGAAAGTGTATTCGTTATAGGATAAAGTTACCAAATTCTCGTTATGTCTATGTAAAAAACTTGGTTTCTAGGTGTGTGCCTATTACGATGGCAGATAAAGAAATTTGTGTAGCGTATTGGGAAGTCACAGCCGTGGCGTTATAATAAAGTTTTTTTATCGACTTTATGGAGTGGAAATATTTTTGTACCTTTCGCAAGTTTATTTCTTTCGTCAAAAAAAGTAAAACAATGTTAGTTTACAAGAAATTTCTTTAGGTAAATAATGAGAAATAGGAAGTTGAGAACTAGCTTCAGTTAACGTGACGAAAAGTAGTGATACAATATTGACAAGTGAAGCATAACAATTGTTTCACTGATTCCGCTTAATGTTGCACAAAAATACAACATTCACGAAAAAAAAACATAAATGTACATGTAGGCCAAATTTCAAATTTGTCACTTTCTTATGCAATTACGTCCTCTCACGTAATTTTTTACACCGACCAGTCCACTTTCATTCACCCTCTTCTTTTTTCTGAAACAACAAGACTACCAAAAAATCCTCAATTTCACGATTAACTTTCATTTCGCGCCAATCCAAATCCAACTTTCATCATTCTCCGGCAAAAGAACCCGCGGCAATTAAAATCCTCTCCTTTTCCGCACGTGATTCAACGCATGGACGAAACATAAAAAAAACTCCGCATCCTCCCGGGAAGTGCGCGGGTCCCTCTGACTAATGGAGAGGACTATACGCACGCGATTGTGCAAGGGACAGTCGCGACAAGGTCTCGGCTATACGTTTACGGGAGCACGCACGCACGCAAGTGGCAATCCGAGACCGAGAGGATGTATAGACGGGGAATTTTACGTTACGAGGCGAAGAATATTGACGCAGGCTCGCGGGAATCGATAGGGATTTTCGAGGAATCGCGGTGATGAGGTGCATTAGCTGTGTGATGGTGATCTGGAAATTGCGAAGGTCAGGGCGGCGCTGAGTCATTATTAGTGTGTGTGTGATCTATGGGGTTTCGAAAGATCATAATGAGGTGGGTACATAGACGTGCGTAGGTGACTACGTCAGTTGGTTAATTAGAATTAAAGTGGAACATATTGGAATATGAGGGAGTGAGTATTTTTCTGATGGGCAATCAATGAAAGTTCCATAGCCACTGGAATCCACGTTTTCATTTATTTAATTAACTAGTTCGTAGGAAAATTATATGGTTAATTGATTTCGTAACGATTTTCTACGACTAAAATCGACTACTTATAGACAAAGGTTTATAATTAGTTAAAATAGCCATAAAATTACGGAGTTCTATTAAACTCTCGTGCACCAATTTCTAATAGTAATCAAGATTTCGGGACAATCAGGTAATTACCTATCAAAATCCGGAATCGTTTTGTTCAATGCCCACTTCGACAACAGGTATAATGAAACATATTAGAACGAAAGCATTGAAACAGTACCATAACCTTCCTCAAAGTGTATTTGTCAGTTTAATTTCTAAATTACACATCGATATTATATACCAACGGTTATCCACAATACGAGCGACCGGTAAATTCTCATTCTTTTTCCATTGTGAAAAACTCCAGTCAAATTACACGTTATTGCGTGTATGTATTCGATCGATTTTTTTAGAAAGTCCAAACGTTTGAGTTCCACCTAATAACCCATAAATACACCACACCGATTGTGCGCAAACGGAACAATTGGAGTTTTCATTATAAACCGATCGATTATATATAATACCAACGTAAAATCAATCGTCGTATATGTGAATCCTCCTTCGATTTCACCTCACGGGTACATCCGATTCTCACTTTGTCAAGCATCGCCCGATAGCGATTAACAACGACGACACCTCGAACCAGGAGCAGCAGCGACGTCAGCTCTCCTCGAAAAAGAGAAACCGATCGCTCGCAGCAGCCACACAGCTCGAGATTCGCAGAATCGATATTCGCTATATACCCTTTGCTGGAAGAGCTGCAGTTGTCGGCAGGGTCATCTCCCACGTTTCGGCCCCATTTTCCCTTAGGGTTCAGATACAGGCTGTGAAGGTATATCACGCACCGCGATCGCCGTGTGTTACGTGGTAATACCTGGCGCGATGTGTCCCGAGGCCGCCGCGCGCGGTTAATGGCAGGCCATGCTACTGACCTTTTTTCGCGCCGCTGTGTGACGTGCCGCGCTGACGAAAAAGGTTGGGGTGTCAAGTTTATTATCGCCTCCATCGATGAGAGGAGAAAACTTACTTTCAGGGTATATCATTAAAGCTTTTTTTTCGACCAATGATTTTATGTTTGAGCTTTAACAGCGGCGAATTAGTAAAGTAGCGTGGTGTCCAGATAGCGTCGTGTTCTGAACGGTTAATGATAGAATTCGTAAACTTTTTATAAGGAGGTATAGTAACTTTTTGCTAGAAATTTTTTTTTATGGTAATTGCCGTTCCCTTGAACTAGATTGTAAAGTACTGAGAAGATGAATATTCAACGACGTTTCAATAACTTCTTAAATCTAAAACACACAGCATATTTAAAGATTCAGTATAACTATTATACTTCTAAAAATCCACAACCACCCTCTAAAAGTAATCTTCAGCCTATAATTATGAGTTCAATACCCCAAAAAAGAAAAGAAAAAATATTTCCGCCAGCTGTAGCCTATAATAATCGGAAGTCAATAAGCTCCCCGGAAAAAAATAGCGCCGGGCAATCAATCTCTTCTTATAATGGAAAGCGCGACGATTATGTGATTAATAAAGCGACGCGGAAGAAAGGAAGGAAGGAAGGGAAACGCGATCGGCATCCGCTCGTGCAAAAAAAAAACATCGCGAGGTCTCTCTCGGCGCGCTCGGGTTTCAAGAAATCGACAGCTCATCCTCGCGATAATGTCCCAATTAGCGAGCGTGCGAAATTTCTTCTTTTCTTTCCGCCGCGATTTCACTCGCTCGGAAAATCCGCGAGCGCCGCGCCAGCTGCACTGTTACATTTTATATATTTACGGCTTCTGCTCTGATGGCTATACTTTTGAAAGCGAAAAATCGCATTGATTGATTTATATCTGTTTGCGTCAATTTCTTAATTAGCTTGTGTATTGTTTTCAGATGAGCGAGCTTTTTATAGTTTAGAGATCGGCTTTTTCATTATGTTTGAAGGAAATTATTGTCATTGTACGCACTATACTGTTTTTCCTTAAATTTTAACTTGAAAAGAAAAGCAGTTTACGGTATAAGTGAAACTATATAGCACACTTGTATATTTCAACGCACTAAAGTAGCCGCCATATTTGGCCTGACACCGCTGCTCGGCCTCTTCAAAGCTTTATATATACACGCCGCCGCCCGCATTCATTGCGGCCGAAAATATATAATCGTAATGCTCGGCGGCGTCATGAGCATCAATCACGGAATCAATAAATCGATCCGCGAGATTCACCTGTTGAGAAAGCCCCGTTTACCGGGCCGTCAATCAACTACATACTCGCGACGATTCATCGAAGAAAAAAATCGTCTCCCGACCCACATATTTCCTGCTCGTACATATACACGTAACGGACGCAAGAAGAGAGAGAGAGAAAAAAGTCGGCACGCGAAAAATATAGTACGCGCGTAGGTATGCCGAGCGTTGTCTTTTTTTCGTTCCGGGCTTTACGACACTGACCGCGACAATAAGTAAATCAGCGCGGAAGTGCATTGTCGCGAGCGTATAATACATAAGAGCGCGGTATGCCGAGCGCGGGGAAATCGGTTATTAAAGTTCCGCGGATTCCGGGGGCGAGTTTTACAGGGCACGCGTGTGCGTATGGCGTACATGTAAGACACGGGAGAGAGAGAGAGAGAGAGAGAGAATAGCTGCGGCGAGGTTTGCTTTTTTCAGAAAACGAGCCGGATGGGGGGTTGGCTATGTGGACAATTTGTAGGTGAAATTCTAGATCGGCTGGTGTGATGATGTAAAGTTTCAGGCGAGTTTTTTCTTGCGATGCGTCATTTTTGTTGCGATCGCGCGGTGGTATTTTCTTGTGATGGTTACGTAATTATATAAGTGGATTTTTATTGAATTTTGTAATTGTGCGCTTGTGTATAAGAGTATTTTGTAAATTATTATAAGTTTATTTATTATAATTTCTATGTATATTCTTGAATCGCATATATTGTTAAGAACTGTTTAAGAAGATGTGTTTCTAGATTTGAATACGATTAATTAATGCTCTTGATACATGAGAAATAAAATTGTTCAAAGTACAATGCTCACAACGTTACATAACGAATGATCTTATTGTTCCGCTAATCTCATTAGAATAATATAATTTAATCGTAATATTTTACATTCGGATATTGGAGTATAAGGAAACGTTTGGATACAACGATATAACCACCTCAATTCTTTCAAAATTGAGAAATGTCGATATGTACATAATGAACATGTTAATTAAAAATCCTGCATTACAATGAACACCGCCAAAACCATCCCTGTTACCTCAACTCACTTCACGCGATGCTCGCAACACCAAAAATTCCTACCTCCCGTATACCCACTCGGTTGAGTATCGCGTCGATCTCACCGCGCACATGCGATATGTACCCGGCGTACGTACGCCTGCACTCAGGTACACATACACGCAGTTGCAAGAGCGAGAGAGAGAGAGAAAAAGGAGAGTGCGAGTATTATAGTTAGTTACGGTGCGCGGCGCGCTCGACTTTCTTCGCAGGAACGCGCGACGACGACGTGCTGCTGCAGCCGTGTGCGGTTTCGTATATATATACATATACACCGCGTGTGCGATTTACTTACTCGAGCGTGCGCGCAATGTACGTGTGTACATATATACGAGTATACGTATACTTTTATTCGGCGCGCGCGGTCGTACCGAGCGAAATCGCGCGAGGTGTGTCCGTCCGTCTATCTGTCTGTCTGTCCGTCGCGATGGCTTTTGTTTCGCGCTGGGCTTCGAGACACTCTAATACGTTCTATGTACCTGTCATTGCCCGCCCGCCGGTGGCCTGAGAATATTTAGGGTTTATCGGCCGTGAGATATATAGGGGCGATACTCGCAAGCCTGATTGGAAAAGTTATTTTGGGATCGAGGTGCGGAGAGATTTATAATGCCGCACGGTTATTTTCTAAAGCTTGCACTTTCTATATGCAATAAATTTGAGATAACGTTATATGTAGGTATGGATTTCGCATTTAGTTTTGAGTTTAAAGGATATATAATAGCTAACCGGTTGACCTGGATTACTTTCATTTGGAACTATATCGACCAGAATATATTCGTGAAAATTAAATTTTTATCGCGTACATATCAGCTACTTATTATCTTCGTATCGACCTGATATAATTTTAAACTATAACTAACTTTCTAAACCCGCACAATCACACTGTATACATAAACGATCCTCATTAAAAATTCATCGAAATGCACTTGATATACACAGTTTCTCCCCGTTAAAAAGTAGTTCAAAATATGAATTTTCAGCAGTGTATACGCACTGCCCGCGTCGCAGTTGACACGATTGTACTCGCGTTTTCTCGCGTTCGTTACGGCCGAGGTGCGAGGAAATTGGGTGACGCTTTACATTCACGCGCATAGCTGCGCGGCGATCGAACGTGCGGCCGTCTATCGGCGCGGCGCGAGGAATACATTTGCGATTTTCTGGGACATGAGTGCGGTGTGCGTACTTGTCGCGATGCACGTGTCGTATATACGAAGAAGGACAGTGGGAGTTTAATTTTGAGCTGTTATCGTTCTTGATTTGTTTTTAGAAAGAATGATGAAATGAATCGTTTTTGTTTCAAAAACTTCAACGAAATATGATTATTAAGTATTGCGAAATTTTGTGTATTTTAAAATTTTAAAAATATACACATCGTTACACAGGCCAGTAAGATAATTTCTTGGAACAAAAAAATCTAGTATTTACTCATCGATAACTGAAATATCGGAGCAGTCGTAAAACGGAGCAAGAAAATGATTTTCTGTAGGTATAACTACGCAAAATTTTTAGAATCAGCCCGCACACTGGCCACATGTATTTTTCAAGAAAATTTCTTAATTGTCCATTACAACTAAAGCCGGGAATTTTCTTTCCTTATGTTTGTATTTACAATTTTACCTCTCTACACATCACGTTACATCGACTCAAACCGCGTGCGCGCATTACACAATTTTCCACGAGCCGCTGCTTTCCCTAGCTCCGAAATCCCGGCATTTTTTCCATACCTCCGCGCGCCTTTTCGTAACAATCGCCCATTAAAAAAATCCTCCAACCCAAACCACAAACACACACATGCCACATACCTTCGGAAAAAAGTCAATCATACATATAGCGAACGCATCGCGCTGCTCATGCGCGGTGAAAATCTATAATTACGCTGCGGTGCGCGCGGCGATACCGAAAAACGGGCGCGCGCTCGCGTACAATTAACTATAGCAGACCTATTTGCATGCGGCCGTTCCCCGTTCGATCGCGAACGCAGGAGAGCGGCGGCGGCGACGCGGAGGCCGCGAGCACAAACGAGAGAGAGAGAGAGAGAGGAGCGCGGAGAGACTTTCCCTTTTGGCTCGGGTACGCGAGGTGAGTGGGTATATGTGGCGTGTGCGGAGCGAGAAGGTGGCTCGGGTGAAAAATCGAATGCTTAGAGCAGCGGGTATTTTCTTTTTTTGTTCGTTTGTTTGTTAATAATGTGATAGGACTTTAAGATGATTGCCTTTTTTGGTCTAATTATTCTTATCACACGATCTAGAAAAAAAAAATGATGGGATTGTAAAAACAAAAGTGTAACAAGTAGAAAGTGCGCGCAGGCATCATTTAAATACTTAATTGAATAAACTTTAATTTTGGATTTTAATTGCAACAATTAGCGCGTGCTCCTAATTTCTTTTATAATTAAATTGCAAACATCACACGCGTTCCTTCGCCTCAATCTCTTTTGAAATGACTTTTAAATCGCTGTATATACCCAGCTTTTACATTCCTAAACAAATCGCAACCATGACCAAAACCAAAACGTCATTATACACTCTCGATAACAGCAAACAACACGGCTTTTCCGATAAACTTTATAAACGATTTTGGCACAGTTCCATCGGCGCGCGGCTATGTTTACAAACTTCGTGTTCGCATGTACACCCATACGCTACAACGAACCTCTCGAATCCTTTCGAGCGTGCGAAGAGGCGCGCGGGAGTTGGTGCAAGTGCACCGGGTGCGCATCGCGCTGGAGGAGAAGGAAAATGGAAAAGAGACGAGCGAGCGAGCGCGAATAACCGAGGGAAAGGAAGAGACGGTGGCGGCGGTGGCACGCGAGGCGGGCAAGGACGTTCTCGGCTTTCGGTCGCGGCCTCTCCTTCTTTTAGCGAGAGAGCGGGGGCACATCGAAAACGGACGGTTTCAATATAGCGCGGATGAATATATTTTTTGTACAATTTACTGCTCAAGTGATTTTCGCTGGGAATAATACTTCTTGGAGCTCTTATTTATTATAAAAATCTTTGCTGTTATCGTTTTGTCACGAAAGAATATTATAAAAGTATTATATACTTTAATTCCTCGAAATACGAACGTTTCTAGTATATTATTTAGCAAGATTTAAGGATAACCATATGATCACTGGATATTCTATTTTGAGAATTCTGTATATCTTATCTATTTAATATATATTTCAAAGATACATTTCTCACAAGTGCGGATTATCCTATACAGAATCTTTTATGCTCTACAATCTCCGGGAATGGGCCAAGTCAACTATATATACACACACATACACGATATGTATATACTCTATAACAGGTTTTCGTCACGAGTTCAATATATGTATTTTCATTTTATGCACGGATAAACAGATCGCAGTACGGATAACCGCGTTATATAGATTGCCATCGTGCACAAAGGACGAAATTACAGCGTCGCCTGCTGATCCTTTTTTTCTCTCCTCTGCGCGTCCTGCTTATTATTATTTCAATGTATATATTCATGATTACCCCGCGCTCTTGTCGATACTTTTGCAACGACACCACAAAAAAAAGGAACGCACAATCGATGCATTTATGGAAAGAAATTCGTTATGATAATTCCGTAATTCAGGTGGTAAATCAAGTATGTGTGTATACGCGTGCGCGATATATTTTGAGAACGCGCGATATCGAGGGGGACTTTCCCTTTTAAATCAAGTGCAACTAACCGAGACCGAACAGAGCGTACACGCGCGCGCGAGGGATAGAGAGAAAATGAGATGAGGAGAGATAGAGAAAGGCGAAGAAAGAGAGAGTGAGGGAGAGAGAACCGGACAAGGACGCCGCTCCGAGCTATGCGCCAACAGTCTCTCTCTGTGTATGCGTGTATAGGATATATATACGAAGGTGGGACTGCGAAAATGTGATTGAAAAGGTGAAGTTTTTTTCCGGATTTCTTTTTGCGAATTAATTTGCTTTTATTGCCCTCCATGCAAAAATGACTTTGATACGTCTTACGCTGGCCGTCGTATATATACTGTATACTTTCGGAGCAATTCGCATATATAGCAGCGATAGCGCGCAGAATTTAGTGGCAGTTTTGCTGTATAGTTTTTGACTCTCGGAACAGGTTCCGCTTTAAACTGCGCTACACGCCGCGCAAAGTGCGCTCACCGGTAAAAGCATATTATATGAGAAAAAACAAACAAACATAGCAGCGATCCTATGAAATTAACCTGTCCTGCCGTACAACGCCGCAGCGTGTATATACTTATAAACTCCCATCCTCGTAAATAGAGTCTAATTACAGTCCCCCCCACTCCCAATTTTTGTCAGCGCTCATTAACAGCCGAAATAAAATTAAGGCTACACTAAAAATCTGGCGCACGTTGAGGAAACGAGACCGGAATATAACGACGAAATGGATCGAGCTATAAGTATACGCATCACGCTAAAAGTAGCGCACGAGAGCGCATTATAGAAAAGCCGGGCCTCTATCGAGCGTCAATTTCTCCTCTCTATATAAGTAAAGCACGCGCGCGCGCGCTCGTGTACACTTACTTGTATAAGTATATACGAAAAAAAGGAAGGAGCCGCGCGCAGCGCATTTTCACTCGCCGCCACGGGACGCGAGCACACACGACTGACTGCTCCACATTGCACACGTATATACGTATAAACATACATGTGTGTGGGTAATCGAGAGAGACAGCCGGGGGGCCTTATCTCGGCGGCGATATCGAAAAATAGGCGAGGTCCCGCTTACTTACTTCGCTGAGCGAGCGCGCGGCGAAAGGAAGGTCGTCTCGTTCGTTCCTTACAACGAGCGAACGAACGAACGCGTGTATAAGTATTATACCCGGCTCTCGAGAGTCTGAGGTCGTCTGGTGCTTTTTTTTCGAATATGTGTGCGAGAATATATGTGTATGTGTGTGGACGTGTATAAAGTGGCCGATTAAGGCGGAGAGAGAGGAGAGTTTTATGCCAGCTGGTGCGGGTTGTTGGTTTTTCGGCGGCGTCCGGCTCTGTGCTCATTGTTTGTTTAGTTACGCGGATAGTTTTTGCATGCGGGGTTAGAATGTTTTTAATGCTTGAGCGATCGCGTCTTTATGATTTCTGTATGTAGCTTTGAACTGGTTACGATAATATGTTTATAGGCGTGTACGTATGGGTATCAAAATTTTTCTAATGTTAAGTAAACAATAATGATTGAAGTTGCGAAAAGTATAGTTGTACAAATGTTGGGTGGTATATTGTGTTTTTAAATTTCAGAGCGAAATTGAATACGATTAAAATATTTTTACGTAAAACAACTTCCCTTTTCCGGGGCTTTTGCCTTGAAATTCTTTCTGATCATATTTCACAAATTTACTGGACATTATTACCTTCATCGCATTAAAAACATTATTTACACATTTCGTTTTTCAAGTTGTATATACAATGTACGTACGATATTTTTAAACTTACGTGACAAGGAAGTTTGGTAAAGTATACACAGATTCTGCCGACTCACCTGCAACATAAGAAAATATTACATATTAAATGCAAATTCATGCGTATTTCATAAGTCTATAAATGTATATAAACTTTTTTTGGCAAAAACTATATTTAAGAAGCATGTGATTCCCCTTTTTTCTACAACGCTGCAATTTTTATTTTGCCAAGATTCCCGAAACGAGAATTCTATTCCCCCATTCGTGCATAGTCGAATCGCGCGCGCGTCGGTAAATATGCAAAGCTGATTTAATCCACGGTGAAATCGAGGCCATGGGAACGAATTTTCGGGCTATAATGCGCGATGAGCTCGTCGTTTAGAGTTAAAAACGACTGTTTTTCGTCGGACTATTCGCAGAGGGAACGAGAAAGGATTATGCCTCGGCGAAACATAAAAATGTGAAATCTCACTGTGCGGTTTCTCTCTCGACGCGTCGGTCAAATTAATTTTACGGGCCTTTTTTCGTGCACAGGTGCGTCGTCGTCGTTCTCTTTGAATGAATTTGACTATATACGAGAAAATACTTCTGAACGCGTAATTCGAAAATTGTATGGAAGGCTCGCTAAGAGATGGAAAAAGGCCGATTTAACGAGCGATTCGAGAAAGCATATAAAACAAGCGTTTCTACACCCCGGCGCATCTCTCTCCTCTATACATCGATATATAAAAACAGTGAAACAAGCGGAACACTCGAGTCTAACAACTCCGCTAATACAATAAAGTAACCTCTCCTCCGTTTCTCCGCGTCGAACTAGCGGAGAAATTGATCCGCGATAAGCGCGAATCCACACTGCTATATACACGTTGTTTTTTTATTTCCACTCCTTACGCTCTCTCTCTCTCCATCGTAAAATTCTTCGCCATCACAACATTATACCATCGCTCGTCGTCACACTTCCCACCGTATACACTAAAATCTACCTAATTTCTCTCTTCCTGCCGCTCGTCGAGCTAGCGAGAGTGACGCGGTCTTTTTCCGCTTCGAAAAATTTCGAGCGTGTGTATGAGAGAGATACGCAGGGAGTTCCGCGTATTCGCGCGCAGAGAGAAATTGATATAAATGCTCCATTGTCATGATAATGGAGGCCCCCGTGCCCGAGGGAAAGGCACATACAGCGAGGTGCGCGCCGTGCGGTGATTGATCGGGATTTTATGTGCGCGCACTTTGTCATGAAACTGTTAGCCCCGCGCGCGGAGTATTCAGCTGTAGTATAAATTAAAACTGATTAAAAGCTCGTGCGCGAAAATTCTTCGCGGAACTATAACAACAACCATAGAAAGTACACTTTATCGCGCAAGTACGCGTGCGTCTCTGTGTTCTTATTATTACGGGTATTTGCATAAACGCGTGTGCTTATAGCGTCGAATTAAGAAAATTTCACCCAATTCGCCCATCGAGTACTGCGCTTGCGAGCGGGAAATAGGCTTTTGTCTTTAGCTCTCTTGAACTGAAAGTCATCGCGATAAATTGGGCCCGTTATATATAGGGCCTCTTTCTCTCTAACCGGCTGCAGAATTAATTACGGCGTACACTTTTTTTTCTTCTCCATCGTGTCCTACCCTCCGAGCGCGAGAGTGCCTATATCGTTAGGCCGAGTTGGCTTTTGTAATAAATCGAAGAGCAGAGGAGGCTCATTGCGCCGGCGCTCACATAAGTGATTGTTTCGATCGATGCTAATTTGCTTCATTCCAGAGCCAATAACACTTTCGTTATATGGTTTATAAGCTTTTACACGTGCACAATGGGGGGATAGATCGTTTGTTTTGTTTTAATACGGCCCTGGCACATCGCTCGTGTGTCTATGTGTGTGTATAAAGTTAGCTATTTAATGAGGTAATTACGTAACTACTCGATCTACACGGGAGAAAAGTATATATGGATTATTAAGAAGTTGGTATGTATATAGTGTCGATCTCTGTGCAAGCAAAAGCGCCTAACGATGCTTGGGTTTCGATTTTTACACAGGGACCAATGGCATCAATCTTGTTAAAAATGCACTGTCAAGGCTCGATATTTTTCGGGACGAAAATCATTAATTATTCATCGACCATTAGGTGATTTATTTTTCTCCTTTGTATATATAGCTATACGAGAGAGTGACAATCTCTTTTCGAGCAAGAAAGAGTGAAAGTTGCAGCCTAACTGAATTTTGGCTCTAATATCGCTCTTATACCGCCAACAATGAGCTTGTTCACTTTTAATTGGAACTAATTTTCAATTCAACCAAAGTGATACGTCAAAGTGCGGTTATAAAAAGAAAATCATTACGAAATAGGTTTTTATAACTATTTTTATAAGAACGCTGAATAATGTGTATGATAAAAAGATTCTCTTGAAATTAAATTGTTGTTAAAATTACATAAATAAACAATTCGTAATTAATTATTATTCCCGCGGCAGCTCGACGCTCACAGCTACTCCTTTTCCAACGACGAAATTGCAACACCTATTAGCAAATTCATTTTCCGTCCGCGTGATTCATACGCCTGAATGTATATGTGTATGTATATGCCTACATACGACCTAGCACGTCATCGAGTGTCGGCGACATGGTAAACGCCCGTCGAGTGAAAGATTATTGATTCGAATCGACCGGCAAGGCCGAATTCTTTTAGTTTGCCGGCGATCTAAAAATTTCCTCTGCGTTACTTATACTCGCGTGCAATGGAACTTTTTATGGTACACGTTTAAGTATATGTATAGCTCAGAGGTATATTATATACACATACTTTTTTTCTTCTCACGTGAAATTTCCGTAAGAAATATGCATCTTTAATTACTTTCTGTAGATGTGTTTAGTAACGAGTCTCGTAATACCTATTAATACATCAAGTGATTTTGTTTAAACGTTTATCGTTTTTCTAAAATAATTCAATTACACACACCGTTCCAGTAGCTACATCACAATCCCCAAAAAGAGCCTTTTAATCAGCCTCCCGTTTTGCAAGTCAACCACGAACCGCCGCTTGCGCAATTCCCTCAAACCCTATACTAAAAAAAATGGTCGACCCGGACGTCCGGCCACCGCTGAACACCTCATCCTCGTCATCGCCGCGAGGGAAACTCGATCGCTCGCGGTGACGCTGACTTTTCGTGCCCATTGCGCGTGCGCGCGCGGCGGGAATCGCCTCACAGAATTTCCCTGAAACCGCTGGCTTTCACTTCGCCGCGAAGAATGCGAAGGCTGTGCCGCGGCTGCGCGGCACATTGCGAGCGCGCGCCGTGGCTACACCTATATTGGAGCCGTGCCTTATTATTGCTTACTTACGCTCGCGTGCTCCCGTTCCATATGTCCCAGGTGGCGGGTGGGACTCTGAGGGATATTTTAGATTTTTTTTTAAGTGGGTTTGGGTGGGAGTGGTGTTGATGATGTGGTTCTGAAGGAAGCGAGAGGGTAAGTGATGGGAGTTTTTGCGAGGGGACGTTGAGTGGATGGAATTTTTTGCGAATTTGATTGATGGCGTTTGTGTGTTGTGGGATAGTGTATTAACGTGAATGATTAGTTCGTTTATTATGTAGATTTCATTTTATACAGAAGAGAGATATAAATATTATTTAGTCGTTAGTGTTATGGGATCGATATTTTTATTGTCATTTTTCAGATATACATATGGATGTATATGGATAACGTCCGAGGATATTTTATAATGTACAATTTTTAATTTTTTCAAAAAATACATTTTTTTAACAACAATGAAAGGTAAATTATTTTAGAATATCAGTGAAATTAAAAATTAAAAGAGATGTCCATTATGATTCAATCAAAGAAGATTATTTACTACCACGTGGATTACATGTAAAAATGTGCACTTTTTCTGAGAATTACCCATTTATGAAAATACAAAGAGTTTTTTAACTTAATTATATTTCTGGTGCATATTTGTACATTTTCAATTTTCATCTATATTTTTATTCACTATCCTTTAATTATGTAAACAAACAACAATTTAAAATATTTGGGTAAATTAATTACGTGATTTATTTGATTGTTTTAGTTCGGTAGATAAATTTCAATACACGAAGTATGTGCGCCTCTTATATATACGTAAATGATTATACTCGTTGCCTCGCTACTTGTACTAAAATGTTTAGGCACACAAGACATTCAATAGTTCCAAGCGAGACAAATTATGCTTGTTTAGCGGGAGAGAAAGAGAGAGAAAGGAAGAGAAGGAGAATACACAGTATATTCTCTTAAAATTGATAAGATAAATATCTGATATTTTAGTATACGTTATTTTATTCGCTCGACGGGTAATTACGGTTACATAAGCGAGTAAATACCTTAAAACGCATGTTAAACAGCTGTTTTCTTTTCGAATTCATCTTGTTGCATAATTACGTTTATATATAGAAACTCTTCATTAGCGTATCTTTCCCTTTTCATTACGGAACGTATTATTTCTAAACAACGTGCATACCTACTGATCTCGAGTGTTAGAAAAGTAAAATACTCGGTATAAACAATGCTTCTTTTCTCAGATAAGCGCAATCTGAATAATCCTATTAGAAAGTGGGAATCCTACCGAGATGTATGGGAATAATTAATTTAGCGTTGTTTAGATAGTCACAATACAAATTAAATTGATTTAATAATTGAATTTAACCAGCTTAAGCTCTTTTATTTAATCTACTTAAACAAAATATAATCCGTCGTAACATCGTATTAATCGTCCAAACGAATTTTCACGAATAATTTCGAATTCGAATTCCCATGATGTAATATTGCAAGCCCGGGTAGACTGAGATTCAATGATAATAGTGATTTAATTTCTTCAAAATTAGATTTATGAAATAGAATTTCGAATGGGCAATAAATACGTCGAAAATAATTAACACCAATTAAAACGATTTGCCCTCAGAATCTAAACGATTTCTCACATTCATCAATTCCTATACACACACCGTTTTCATTACCCAAATGCAAACTATACGCACGCGTGCGCAATAATAATAATCATCATCATCACATTAACCTGATATTACATAACGGTTCAGCATCGAAAAACCACTTTGGTGCATCGCAAGTGCGTGAGAGGCCTGACCCACACTCGCTCGCGCGCGCATCTTCTCGAGTCGTCGATCAAATTCCGACACCACACCGCACTGACCGGCCAACACACATAATCTCGGCGATGAGAAAACACGAATATATCCCTTTGGCTTTTTGGCTCACTTACATAAGCCACGAAGACGCGCACTTTCTAATCGCACTGCGCTATGGTGTCCCTCTAGGCGCGTCTCATCGCGCGCGCGTAATTAATCGCCGTCACCGCGGGGCCCAAGTTTAATTAGCCCCTTGATGCGCGCTCGCGCGAAATATCATTCGCGATCGGCGATCATGCGCGCGGACGAATTCTATTTTTTCTCTCGCTTCATCGCTCAGTGATAGGGCGTTATAACGGTAACGGGCAATTATTCACAACGCCGGCTTAATTGCCACCGGGCGCGAGCGATTCTTTGGCTCATCAGCGGCTAATTCAGAGAGGAGAGAGAGAGAGCTTTGTGTGTGTCCGGCGATCCTTACTCTAATTAAGCGTCGCGCGAGCATTTAAATCGTCGCTTTCGTTTTTGCGGACGTGCGCTAGAGTGAGAGAGGGAGAAAGACGGACTGGTGATGGTTAGAGCGAGCGAGAGGCAGATGTAGATGGTGCGGGGAGCGATAGGGCGCAAGGAGAAAACGAGGGACGCGAAAGAGCCGCGGACGTAAGTAAATGAGCCTTTGGTTTTGACGTCGTGTGAATTTCTGGGTATGTATATGTATAAACATGCGTCTGCTGCGGGTTTGAGAAATTGGTTGAAAGTTAACCGGAGAATTTTTTATACTTTCTTCGGCTGTACTGGAGTATTTATCATTTTTGGTGTACTGTGGATGGTAAAAGAAGCTTCGTTTCTCTTTATATAATGTATCATTTGCTTAGAACGAGTTTTGAAAAATTGCATCAGTTGAATATCCTTTCCACACGAAGAAAAATTAATTTTTAAACTTTACTCTTTTTATAAGAAAATTCATTATTCTTATAGTAGTGCTGGGATACATTCGAAATGTGGGATTTTTACTGTTTCAAAAGGACTTTTTAAGATTTTGTAGCAGTCACAAAATATTTCAAATAGTAAAATTTGCTCCAAAAGTACTATTTAAAATAGTCATAATCCCACATTCTGAGTGTGTCCCAGCGCTACTAAAAATAAATTTATAAACATTCTAACGAGTAGCATAAAAACCGAACAGTAATCTTTCAAGCTATAAAAACGTTACTCCAAATCCCACCCCAACCATGATTTAATTCGCACTAATGCTTTGTAAAACATAACCGAAATGATGCCACTGAAACATGCCATTGCTTTCTCTCGACGAAATTCCGTCCGAAACGGCCTTCCCTCGTAACGCGAACGTCCTCGAGTGATCCCCACGCGCGGGTCGCGCACACCTGACGCGTCGAAATCGAGGTGGCCATATACACCTGCAGTGTATAACGGACGCGCGCCGTAGACGACGAATTCTAAGGAGCGCGGAGACCGGAAGCATCACGCATTTTATAGCCACGCGTATATAGAAGTGTCACGGGCCTTGTGTATTGCGAGCAACCGAGTAGGTACCGCGTCGATGGACTTACTTATTCTTTTTTTCGAGGCGCGCGTGCACGGTTTGCGAAATTGCCTTACGGTTGTTTGTTAATAACTTTTTGAAAGTTCGCGATCGGTTACTTGTCATTCGTTGCTCGAACTCGTACACGTTGCTTGCGTTAATGAATTGGATTTCTTTACAATTTCTATTTATGTTGTAGCTAATTTGTGAGAATGGTTGTGAATGGCTAAGAGTGAGAGATAACAAATGTATAGGATTTTTTATCGTTACATTTTTGAAACTGAAAAATACAATTTAATGATGAAAATTGGAATGTAATTTATTTATCTTTGATAATAGTATATATTGCAGAACATTCTAAAATAATATAGAAACATTTTTATTTTACTTTGCTGTAACTACTTAAAAAACTTTATCAATAAGATTTCGGAGTGCTCACGACCTACACAAATCGTAAACTGAATTTCGAATAAAAGTAAATATGATTGCGAGTTAATGGTAGAAGGTCTGAGGAACATAATGTAGACACATTCACATTCATAAAAATTATTAAAATAACATCATATCTGCGTGTATACATTTATAAATATAGACCGTATTATATTATGGTATAGGTACATTAGAACAAAATAGAAAATGTAAATACGCCGCTAAGCGCGCGGAGGCGTTTACGAAAGCTCCCACGTGATCTACGAAAGCAAACATTCTATGAATCATAAAGTATATGGTTCAGCCTCGAATAGCAAAAGGAGCGCGCGCGATGCAGGGATCGAACGTTCATTCCCGGTCTCACCCGGGGCGACTTTTTTTCCCTTGCATTTCAAATTACAGTACTTACTGAAGTAGGATGCGAAAAAACTAAGGTAATAACCATACTCGAGACTGTCTTTTCTGATTACAGCTATTTCCTGTAAAGGAGCGTGGAAGGATTGTGTTTTAGACGAATATTATTCATAGTATTTCGCGTGCTTGCTGAAAGCGGCTTGAGCTGCTTATCGATAGATTGTTTATATTATTCTGGAGACAAAGTTGTAAAAAAGAGAAGATGATAATATTGATTATTCATTTTGAACTGAAACCTCAAATTATTATCTTGTTTTATGTAACTTTTATAATAGGATTTTTAGAAATATATGACTTCCTACGAGCCAAGATAATATGAACGACATTTTCCATCTCCTTTATATTCCAAGCAAACGACCTAAGTACAACAAGTATAGAAGAACCAAAAACCACACTAAAGCACCTCTCATCAAAGCGATCAAAACCAGCCTCGCACTTCCAAATCCAACAACGGCCGCACAATCGAGAAAGGCTGGAAGCCTGTGAAGGCCGCACGCGGTGACTTCGACGAGCGACAGCAGTGGTAACGCGTAGGGGGATTCCCCCCTCTCTTTCTCTCTCTCTTCCTCGCTACGCGCCGTCGCGAAAAGGCCCTATTACGACGGTGCCACCCACGAATTTCCCTCCCGCTCCTCCTTTCTCCGCGCGTGCGCGCGCGCGACTTTGCGCAAGCAAGCAAGCGCGCGAAAAAGGCGAGACGACGTGAGAGGCTGAATCGCGGGTTTGTGGGTATTAGGTACGCAAGCGGTGTTTAACCCCGCGGATGATGATGGTTTTGGCTCTTTGGGATAATTTTTTGGCTCTTCGTCGAAGGATTCGGTGCAGGGTATAGACCTATGTTCAGGATGGATCGTGACAAAATTGATTTATTGTGAAACTTTTATTTTAATATACAAATAACTTGGTTTTTATTGTTGTTGATGACTGGCGATATAGATGGATTAGTTTTATTTATTGCATGATGTAGTCGTATATGTTTTTGTGAAGAATGTATCGAGTATAATGTTTTAATTTGCGATTTTCAGTGTAAGTTTACGTGCTTGTATTACTGTACCCGCGCTCTCAACGGTATATATTACTTTTATTTAATAACAAATATTTTTTTAATTTAAAGATAACTTTATACGAATTATGTCAAAGGCTTTAAAGTACCCGATAACCATATTACAAAATTGAGTCATAACTGCAGTGAAAGTGCGAAAATAAAATAATTTTGATTTCACTCGTACCAAAACTAATTTTTGATATTACGTGATTTCATCTGATGAATACATTTTACTTTTAAAAAATCGATAAAAGAGTTTACTAATTTAGTGTTTATAACTATTTACAACATTTGAGAATTTTATTTATAGAATTAAGAATTAACGTTTTCAAAATCAAGTCTGTAAACTTTATTGCTATTTCTTAACCGCAAATATCATTTCTGTATAAGAGCAATAATGGTTATTAACTGTTTATATTGCAACAAAAATATTATAAGAAATTGTAATTTTATTGCAAAATCCAAATGACGTGGGAAACCATCTAAAAGATCTGTTTACAGAAAATTCATTGTTGTTATCACCTCTCCGAAATAACCATTATAATTTTATTTCCCAGAATTTTCAAGCACAACAGCCGCGGCAAAGCTACTGCGCGTGTCGCGTTGTGCATTCGAAACTTGTTAAGCGATCGCTCGTGAAAGTAACGTTCTCGAGCGCCATATAACTTCGAACAATCCTTTACGCAACGGATTTTCTCAATCAAAATCGTTATTGCCCGGGAATTCATGGAAATTTCGTCCCGCTCGCGCGCGCCGCCGGCCTAATATTCAATCTCGGGAAAAGTTCGCGTGTGCACTTCACGAGTTACCACACACTACACGTACTACACATATAATGCGCTAGCGATAAACGAAGAAGAAGAAAAAACTCGAGCCCTTTTGCTATAATTAATCACGTTCTCGAAAATATCGTAATAACGCGCCACTGCCGAGAAGCGAATTAAAATAATATTAAACTTCGATTAAAACTAATTCTCGTCCTACATCCTACACATAATTAACTCGCGCACACGTATGTGGTTTCGTATACACCACATATTGCATTACTCGCATATATATATATCGCGCGTGTTCAACTGAAAAATGCAGGAAGCGATCGGAAAAATAGCTCTGAAATTGCTTTGCGGGAATCGTCTGTGCGCTGCCATAGAAATTGCTCATATAATAAGTCTCGAATTTTGCAACCTCCGCGCTTGCGCAAGAGATCGACGCTCGTGCGAAATCCTCGGGGATCGCGGAAAACCGATCGATCCGCGATCGGGAAAACTGGTTTCATTTCGTAACTCTCGCGCGCGCGGTCTCTTTTTAATTTTCGGCATTTTTCCGTGTGCGCGCGCTGGAGACGAAAAAAATCGCACGAGAAAGTCTACGAGAGCAACTGGTCGCGCGTGAATAGGCAAAAAAAAGAGCCGAGAGAAGGAGGAGGAGGTGAGGAAACTGGTTTAGCGCATTATTTCCATATTAATGGACATAACCCAGTGGTCGCGTCCGCGTATAAGGCTGCTGTTGCTGCTGCGCACGCACGAGTGGGATTCTTTCTTCCTGATTCGGCGAATAACTGTACCTACACACACGCGCGCCGCTGCTGCTGCTGTTTTTTCGGCCGAGTCATGACGCTCGAGCGTGGCGTATGGGTATAAGTACGTAAGTAAGTAAGTAGGTATTGTTAGAAAAAATGTGATGGAGTCTTGTTTGGCCGTATACATGTATATAACGCTCGCGGGGTTATGCGATGATTCGATGAAATTGAGATGCGAGAGTATGTAGCGGTCAAATTGATTTGAAACGATTAGCGATTTTTTTTTTTCAGGAGGGAAAATTATAGCGTGTAATTTTGATAATATGGAAAAATTATGGTCTGATTATTATTATACTAATTAAGATTTAAATGTAATACGTTAATGGAAATCTATTAGATGCAATTAAAACTATATATTACTTACTGAAGAAGATAATTAGATTTCATATATGAAAATTTATTAAATAATAATTTTTTATACAAGAATTTTTCACTATACCCTAAACAGTTTAAATGTATTCGTAGATGAATCAGAAAGATTTATTACAATATTGATATTATTGCAACTGGACTATTATCCATTACTATGCCTAATTCCTCTAC